>PVIA01011840.1:0-41709 GCA_004024845.1 Tonatia bakeri
GGCAGGTGCCATTGGTGTGTGTGTCCCGAAGTGTCAGCAGCGTGTCAGGCACCGTGTGCCAGCGTGGGCAGGAGCCCAGCAGAGCATGTCTCAGTGTCCTTGGCCTTGAGGGCAAACAGAAGCGGTGCCAGCAAGCAGTGCTTCCTGTGCATCCTCGGACTCCCCAGAGCCGGCGCAGGAGGGAGCAGGTCGGTGAGGGAATGAAACAGACACAGTCGTGGAGTAGGGGGCTCACGAGTGCTGCAGCCCTCTCTCTGCATGAGGTCCGGGGATGTGGGCAGGCCCAGGCACCCCTCGGAGCTGAGGTGCAGCATCCTGCCCACCCTCATTAAACCACACAGCTGAGGCCTTGGCTGATGTGGCTCAGTGGAGTGAGCACCAGCCTGCCAACCAAATGGTTTCTGGTTCTATTCCTAGTCAGGGTGCGTGCCTGGGTTGCAGAATATCCCAGTGCCCAGTGGGGGGCGGGGGGTGGAGCTGGAGAGGCAACCACACGATGTTTCTCTCCCTTTTTCTCCTTCCCTTACCCTCTCTCTAAAAATAAATAAATAAATGAAATCTAAAAAAAAAAAAAAACCTCCGCATTTAAGCCCTGGGCACAGCAAGAGCTCAGCCCACAGAACTGCCGACTCCAGACACTGTTCTGAGAAAGGCCGTGGGCTGTCGCCCTTAACCGAGGGGTGAGGTCCCGGGAGGACCTGCAAAGTGGCAACAACTGCTGGAGACGCTTTGCTTCTGGAGCAGGAAGGTGTGAGGCTGCTCGTGGGACTCAAAACTCAGTCGCTTCCACCCGAAAACGTTTTCCACTCTGGCCGGTGAGGCTCAGGGGTTGGAGCAGCGTCTGACGACCCAAAGTTCACAGCTGGGGCCCCAATCAGAGTGTGGATGAGGACAACCAATCAATGTCCTTCCCCGTCTTCCTCTCTCTCTAAACGCAATGAAAAAAATGTCCTCAAATGAGGAAAAAAAACAATGTTTCCTATAAATTGTGGTACAGATGGTAGTTTTAAGCTATTTTATAAAAGTCCATAACTTAAATTCTTAGGTATGTTGGATGTCAAAAAACATGAAAAACTGATATTCCTGTGTTGTGAGTTTCTATTCATAAATCAGGGAGGAAAAAAGCTATTGCTTTTTGTTCCGAGGGTCGGGCTGCTCCTTCTATGGAAAGAGTACTTGGAGAACTAATGGGAAATTTGTTCTGACGTCCCTGAGTGTCATTAACTGATTCCAAATCTATGCCCTGTGAGAGATCAGCGGTTTCCGCGTGCCTCCCCAGAGCGTCAGAGACGGCAGCACCGGGGAACCGTTAGAAGTCCGTCTTCCAGGCCTGAGCCCAGCTCTGCAGAACCCCAGCCACCAGGTAGAGCCTGTCCCCACCTGCCCTCCAGGGGGCGCTTCTGTCTGCTCACCTGTGCGGTCCCGTGGCCAACCAGGTGCGGGGATTTATCTTTCACGCGCTGAAGTCCACGTTCAACTTGATTTTGAAATGAATCCTTTACCTGCCCTAGAGCTCAATGCAGACTTCCCCTAGTGACCTTTCTTGACAGTTTGTTTCACACCTTCCCCTTCACCACGGAATCCTCAGTTAACAGGTTTATAAAAGGGTTCTATTACAGCCGTGAAGTGAAGTCAGCCCTTTGCCTGTGGCTGAGGTTCTTGCCCATCCGCACTCTCGTTCATCTCACAACAGCCCCATGGTGTCGGTGCTACTGCAGTGTTTAGGGGCGCTGGCACCCCCCAGGGTCAGTTATGTGTTCAAGAAAGATCTAAGAAATATTCATTTGTTTAGAGATAGGTGATAATGTAAAGAACTCAGAAATCAGCCCTGGCTGGTGTGGCTCAGTAGATGGAGCGCCAGCCTGTGAACCAAAGGGTCACTGGTGCAATTCCAGGCAGGGCACGTGCCTGGGTTGCCGGCCCGGTCCCCAGCAGGGCGTGTGCAAGAGACAACCACACATGGATGTATCTCTCCCTCTCTTTCTCTCTCCCTTCCCCTCTCTCTAAAAGTAAATAAATAAAATCTTTTTGAAAAAGAAATTACTTCCATCTGTTTCTACCAGAAAGAAAATGGTTAAACTAAGAAATTATTTTCACGCCGTAAGTATTATGACATGTAACTTTGTCATGCTGTAGAGATCTGAAAAATACTCTCCCTTCAGTGTTAGAAGAGCCCGTATGATTCACAAAACTTGAGCTAATGGACGTCAGTAGTGATTACAGCAAGGACACAGTGTGAAGCAAGAGTTTGAGTAACTAACACGCTGAAATCGTTAAAACTTGGTACCTTGACCATAGGGTGCTGTGGGTCCCCACAGCTGTTGCCACTTTGAAACACTCCCACCTAGTGGTTCAGTCTTTTAATTACACCTTTTATTAAACCGGTACGATCAGAAGATGCTCCCACTGTTTAACTTCAGACAGACATGCTTCGGTGTTTTTAAATTCATTTTAAAACACAATTATGATGCTCTACATAGGAACTAACTGTGTTATAATGTAAGCATTTCTCCCAAGGAACTACAAGCACACATTACACACGTTTTAATCATCATAATTATTCTAATAAATACTGAATTATATAAAAAATACATAATTAAATATACTATATTTAAAGTGCACATTGTATCGCAGTTAATTTCTTTGTATGCAACTGACTGAAGTTGACCCCTGTACCAAAAATTTGTATTGATCCTTATATGGAATTTCTGCATTAACCACTGAGTTGTTTTGCAAAACATGAAAAACTATTTCCCAAAAGTAGAAGAGAGTGCTTGAAATCAGCCTTGACAATTTTTTTTCTTCTGTGATGAGCATGCTGTGCGTTCTTTTTCAGATGACTGTATGTTCTTTTTTCAAGATTTTATTTATTTATTTTCAGAGGGAAGGGGAAGGAGGGAAGACACATCAATGCGTGGTTGCCTCCCACGCATGCCCCCTACTGGGGACTCCGCCAGCAACCCAGGCACGTGCCCTGAATGGGACTTGAACCAGCGACCCTTTGGTTCCAAGGCTGGTGCTCAATCCACTGAGCCACACCAGCCAGGGCTCTTTTTTGTGTTTTACACTGAGGCATAACTAACATCTAACATTGTATTAGTTTCCGAGGTACGAACGACGACTCGGTGTTTTATATACTGTGATACGAGCACCACATGAAATGCAGCACATTGTAAACACGTGGATTTTGTAAAACACGCACGCCTCAGGCCGGCTGCTTTAGATGAGCCTGGGTTCTCCCTCGATGTTACCTGTTACATTGATTCCCACGTGGTGCTCCGCCCCAGTCACATACACACCTGACCTTTACTTTGGATCTAGGCGCTGCCCGGGCCATGCCGGGTGTCGGGCTGTGGGCCAGGCAGACAGCCTTGCTGTTCTGTAACCACGTGAGACTGTAAGTTAACAGGGGACTGATTGCCGTGGTGAAGTAAAAGGGTTAGTTATCACTACCACACTTCAGCTGATGATCATCAGTCCCTTCTTCTCTGCAGCAGCGACCTTACCTGGTTTATACAGGGTTTGCGGGGGGGCAGCCTGGGCAGGAAGAAGGGCGATTGCCAGTGTCCTGGGGCAGGGCTGCAGCTCAGGGAGGGAGCAGTGAGAGATTTCAGGACCTTAGGACAGGGAGGAAACTGATAAGCACAGCCAATAAAAGCACAGCCACGGGTGCCCTGGCCTGGGTTCCTGCACAGCAGAGTCCACAGCCATCAGTGTGGGTTTACCAGCGAGTGTGGGCCTGAGACCTGCGTGTGCAAGGCAGGAGGCCCAGGGGCAGTGAGGCGGGGACCGAGGGGGCCTGCAGAAGGTGCTCGACTGAACTGGCCACTGCACCTGCCAATGATGCTCCGATGCAGGACCATCCTGTACAAGGGGCGGGGAGGGGCAGGGGAGCACAGAGAAGGCTGGATCTGTGTGCCAGTACCCTCCTCCCAAGGGTGAGTGTACTCCGTCGGGTGCTCTCCCCTCCATGCTTCCCGGGGGGCGTGGATGGACCTGGATGGGCCTCTCAGTCACAGAGAGGCACCCCATAACCCTACGCCCATGTCCACCCGCGAGTAACTGTGGTTGCAGCACAGCTGCCTGCCAGAGTCATTGCTGGTGCAGCCCAGACGAGGCCCAGGGCATTGGGAGGGGCCCCAGAGTCACCGGAGACAGCGAGAGACAGGGAGGAAGACGGGAAGAGTGCACAGCAAGTGACGGTGCTGGGTGGGGTCTGGCCGTGCAGGACACTGAGTGATGGATGATTTCTGACGTGCAGAAAGACCAAAGGAAAGGCTCGCTGGGGGGTCAGGGAGGGGAGAACATGGCCCACCCTGTGCAGGGGCGCCGATTGGCAGCACAGCCCAAGGACAAGGGCTGGCAGGCATGACCGTGGTCGCAGGCAGAGCAGTGGACAGATCCAGGAGACGCTCGGGCAGTCACAGCAGCAGCCGGCGGCAGACCAAGCCGGGGAGGATGGAGGCAGCGCCCAGGCAGGTGGCCAGCACCTAGAGGTGGGAGCTGCCCCTGGGTGGGAAGAAACACCGGCTTCCAGGGGCCTTCAGACATCCGGGAGGAGAGACCAAGCAGGAGGTCACCCACAAAAGCCCCGATCTGAGGAGAACCCTGGACTGACAGTCCCCTGGAGTCATGTGTCTGCCCAGGACGATCCCCTCGGATGGACCGGACACGTGAGAGAGACCACAGAGTCACCAGGAGGCCTAGACTGAGTCTGCAGGGCACTCAGGGGCCAGCAGGGTTGGACGCTGTGTTTCCCCCCAGAGAACTCCAACGCACCATGCTTACCAACCTGTTCCCACCCCGGCCTTTATTGGGGTGTACCACCCAGCTGCTGACACATACAACAGTGGCTGCTTCCCCTGCCAATGCTGCGACCACACATCTGAGACCCGAGATGTCTGCAAACACGATCAGCCTGAGACTCAAGCTCACCTTCCCTCGGCATTCCCGAGAAGGTGGGGGTGGGGTCACGAGGACACCTGCAGGACCTCGGGCCTGGGCGTGGGGTCGGGCAGCCGGCTCCAGCTCCGGTCTACAGGGCAGGCTGCCCACACTCACTCACCAAGTGCGCAGCCACCTTGGCCTTGGCCTCAGCCTCAACTCTACAGACAGAAGATTGTGTTAAATATGGTAGCACATGGGAAACACTCCTAATATCCCAGTTTTCAATAGCCTGTCTGCTGTGCCACACTGTGTCTGCTGCCCATCGGTCTTTTTGGAGAGCACGGTTATTGGGCATTTTCTTGAAAAGTGGCATTTCTACATCATTTTAAAAACAGCCAGATGAACATACATTCCCCTTAATTTTATATTAATCTGAAGTATAGAATTTATTGGCAAATTGCATTCTGTAGACATTGGTTTTAAATTGTCTCTTGGAAATATAGCCATTGAAATAAAAATGCTTCATTTATACCTCATTGATCCTTTACCAATCTATACCTCACATATCGATATTGTATTCCAGCATCGGAGGCAGCTGAAGACACGGTCAGTAAATTCTGATTCTTCTCACCAGGACGGAAAAGAACACAAACATTGTTTGAGTCTGTGAAGTCAAACTTTTATTTGGAAAGTTGGGTTTCATGTATAATGAAAATATTCTGAAGCCGTACACATCCGTCAGGAAGACACAGCGCCACCCACAGCACAAACACGTTTTAACAGAGTTCTACTGTGAACACAGATCTGGGCCCACAGAGAGCGGTCGGCACACCAGCTCCCAGGCCTTCACCTCCTGCGACGGCGCCACGGAGACCCCGACACAGGGCAGAGCCAGCCGGCTCCACTCACCCCGGACGCAGGGAGGACGTGCCGGCCTAGCCCAGACCCCGGCCCCGCGAGATTTGCTCGGAACGGTGTCCACGGTCCACTTACCGTCATGTAAACACACTCAGGGGAGGGTTTCCATGGGCAACTACGCTTTTCATGCTTAGAAAAAACAAGCCAACGTGTCTCATTATCGGCCTCTCTTTAGCTCACCTCTTCCTTGAATATAAAATGGGACAAAATATTATTTGGGACTTCCGGCACAACCGCACTGTGCTTTACATTTGTTATAAACATGGATACGTCTAAAATATCGGATGCCTCTACACGGACAGAATAAACCCACCAAGTGCACGCCTTCTTACAAACACACATGCAAAGTCCGTGACGAGCACGCCTGTACAGCGAAGACCCTGCTCGGCTTTCTTCTCATCGGTCAGCGTTGAGGGCACGTGCCGGTCACGCCGCTCACTGAACAGGAGAGTTACGTACTTCCTGTAGCTTGGTTTCTCTACAAAAATATATCTCTGTGCTCACAGGGAACAGCGCGTGGGTGTGTGGGGGTGACTTTCTGATAGATACGGCGTTGGGGTACCGGCGTGTTTATGAAGTTACAAGGCATCTCAGCTTTTATATTATTTTCTATTTTTCTCCATAAAAAACACCCTGTGACAAAGAGAAGGTGACGGAGAGCGTCGCTGGCACGTCGTCACTGAGACCACACGAAGAAAAGGGGTCAGGCCACCTGCCGAAGGTCTGATGCCTGGGTTCGGCGCTGGAACTGGGAGAGGACCCGGATCTCCCACCCTAGGGGGGCCCTTGGCGACCAGCCGCCCCCGAGAGCACAGCGCTGGCGGCAGACCAGAAGAAGTCAGCAGGGGGCCGGCCCTCCTGCACCGGACCTTTGGGGAGAAGCCACACACACCAGGGCAGGTGAGAGAGGGCCCCAAGGGCGGATGGGGTGCAGCAGTGCTCCCCACAGCTGGGACTTTGGGGTGCTCGGAATACATGGGCAGGGGCTGCCTCACCACCCAGATGGAGGAGGGGCCCTGGGGGTGGGAATAAGGAACCTGTCGTCACTTGTGATCGACATGTAGTGAATCCGCTCCCAGCACTTTTCCCAACACTGTTTCCAATGTGCATGGCCCCCTCCCCGCCCTTTTGACCCATGACAAAGAGCAGAAGTGAAAATCCCTGCACAGCCACCCCCCCTGCCCCAGGCCCAACTGTGGCCTCCTCAGCAGCTGAGCACCAGAAACTGCCCCCGGGGAGCCAGTCCACGACGCTGCCGCCCCCAGAAAAGTCGCTCCTCGGAAATCCAGCGGGCATGGAGTTCAGGGGCGCACAAGGTCTAAACCGACAGCCAGTCCTCGCGGTCACTGCACTAATAACCGTGGCAAACGCCCCTGATGCTGGCCCACAGGAGGTTGCGTGGGCACAGAAGTCAAAGTCAAAAACTCAAGGGGCTGTGCCCATGACTCTAGTTCAAAAAAGGAAGTAAAATCTGTGAACGGATTTCGCGTAAACACTCGGAGTGTCGTGGCAAGGTGAAAACAGGTTTCCACAAACTGAGAAGTTGACACTGAATTTTACAGACACGCATGCAGGGTCCTCCACACTGCTTCTAAACGGCTTTCACGCACAGTTCCAGAGCAACTGGCAGCCCGCGTGCCGGGGGCCGAGTCCCTTGAGTGCGCACCGACACTGCCGGAGGAGGAGGGGGAAACGGGCCCCCTGGGGGGGTGGAACGTGAGGGGGGCGAACACACATACAGGAACCTCTACTGTAAACAGTGTTCTTTGGGGGTCCGGGCAGGAGGACTCTCAGCAACAAAACTTCCTCTGGAAGCTATGGAAACACTCCCCCGTACTTGTGTGGCATCTGACGGTGAGACTGGCGGAAGAAGCGATGTAGGAGCAGGAGGCAAGTATTTCAGACAAAGTCTTCCGTCCGGGCCTCGAGTTTCCAGGTGTGGCTCCGGAGAGAAGCCAAGCGGCGTCTTCCTCCTGGACAAATGGACAGATGGACAGACAGGCCTGCTCCCTCGCTCCTCGCCTCAGCGTGGAGCCACCTCCGCTCTAACCCGTGTAGGCAGGAACATCGTGTGTAGGGCACACTCACGAAGCGGGTGCGTGGACATCCACACAGACAGGAGAGGAAGCAGCCGTCCGAGTGCCCGTGGAGACACATGGATCCACTCAGGGCCCCCGGGGGCCGGAAGGACTTGGCCTGCACTGTGTCCGGCGGCCCCAGAGGGGCAGCTGCCCCCTTCGCAGCCAGATTTGGTCCTGGAGCAGAACAAAGCAGGTGTGCGCAGACACCACCATGGACGGGGAAGGCGATTCACGATGAAAGCGAAACAGCCAGACGTCCTGTTTGAACGTGGCCCCCTCTGGGCAAAAGGTTAGACCCCAATAACCAGGAGCCCACGGTTTACCTAAGACCTGTCATAAAACTTAAATAACAAATTTTGTACATAGTCAACAGCGGATTCTAATAAGACATTCATATGCCTCTTTACACTTAAATAACCTGTCTGCTCACCATCCACCCCCTTGTCACAAAGTCACTTGCAGCTCTCAGAGGCCCCGTGCAGTGGCCCCAGCCTGCGGACGCAGGGAACACCCCCAGGACCTCTGGATGCGGGGGCAGCGGGTGTGCACTCAGGTCTGTGTCCTCTGTACTGCACACCTGGGGAGGAGCAGACACGGGAACACGGGCCTGCAGTGCTGGGTGCTTCCCTTCTCACGGCGACGCTGCTCTCCCCACGTGGCAGCAGGACGCGGCTGTCCCCACGGGCTCCTGGCAGTGAGTGTCTGTCCTGTGCATGCTCCACGCCCCTCTCTGCAGCAGTGGACATGGGAGGCCGGCGGGACGGTCACGCCCGCAGCGGGAAGGTGGCCGCGGAGCTGCCATTGCTCTCCGCGGAGCCCCTCTCCTTGGAGCCTGCATAGGCGCCGATAAATGACCCATCCTCACTGAACAGGCGGTGGTCCCCGTCCCCGTACTGCACCAAGCTGTCCGCGCTCTCTGTGGCTTGTGTGTCCCGGTGCAGGGACCGGGGACTTCCTCTGAGCGGCTTCTCATCACTGTCGCTGGAAAACAAGAGACCGGTGCAGCAGAAGGTCCCCTGAGCTGCTCACAGCGGCAGCAAGGTTCCAGCGCGGTGCTGGCGCGTCTCCGAGCTGAGCCTGCAGAACTGTCAGGCCGACACTGAAGACGGAGGAACCAGCCCCGAGGGACACTTCCACACCCACACACACACGCCTGAAAAGTCACGACCAACCCACGTCCCTCTGAGTGACCCAGACCTATGTTCCGTCCTCACAGCGCCCCTGCTGTCCCTACGATGGGGGCCAGGCTGGTCGGCGGAGGCTCACCAACCCTTCCCCAAACCACTCTCCTGTTCCGGTTCCTCAGCCAAACTCTACTCCTCGTAACCGAAGAGGTCCCTTTAACACAGTCTATAAGCTCCAGTTTGTGGGATAAAAGGAATGGCTGGCGTTTCAGACCGTAAGCACCGCAGGCCCCCCATGCTGACGGTCTGCGCTCTGCTCCTCGGGAGAAGCCACTCAGAGTGAGTGAGATACCTGGGACCCGGTGTGGTCTCATCCCGCTGTGAAGTGGCAGACCAAATTAAACACTGCTACACAACTGGAAAGGGGGGAATTTGGAAAAACGTAACAAGCACACAAACAGCACTTGGTGACACGTGTCCCATGCGAGCCGGCCAGTGCCCACACTTGGTTCCCTCCAGTGTTGTCTGAGGCCACCCCCACATGGCCAGTCACTGCAGTGACCACCATCGCCAGAGCCAGGTGAGCTGGACACACAACCGGCAGGAGTATGATACGGGCCATCCTGCTGTCCTGCTGAGGACTGTCACTGGCCCCGGAATGGGGCGTTGCATCACAGTGACAGAAACCTGGGTGGCGGCTCTGACTGGGACTGGGTGGCAGTGGCAAGGAACCACTCCCAGGGCTGGGACACGGCCTCCAGGACAATGGTCTCTTGGGGGGACCTTCCTGGGCAGCATGCATGGTGGGGGAAGAGCAGGAGGAAGGCGCTAATTGATCTAAGGGTGCGGGGATGGGGAGGGCCAGGGAGGTGACCTCACCTGGTGATGGCCCTGGGCTGTGACCCCTTGCCAGCAGGCACACACACGTTTACCTGTAGTCACCGAAGGTGTCATCCTTCCCTGACTGCACTTCTGGATCCGGGTGCAGGTCTTCCTTCTCTTTCACTGCAGGGAGGAAAGAGAAGGAGTCACGTACACAACTTATAGACACACCGGCCCTGCCGCCGGGCACCCCCTGAGGACAGCAGGCCCCGTGCTCCCGGGTGCCATGAGCCGGGGGTCCTTGCCGGCCAGTCCACCACCTGCCCATTACCCCTTACAGGAAAGGAGGGTTTCCCGGGCTCCCAGTCTCCAGGACCCGAGTTCCCGCACATGGAGAGCCCTCGCTAAACATGCGGAGCATTTACTCAGCACCCTGTGCCTGCAGGGCGCACCACAGAAGCCGGGGTCCCCCAGCCGCCCTGAAGTGTGGGGGGTGGACCACCGTCCCCTGCAAGGGCATGGTGGGAAGAGGCCCCTTTAGAACTTGGGTAGGGCCGCGCCACACAGTGTAGGGGCGATGACACCACAGGCAGCGCGGTGTCTCCGTGAAGTTTCCAACCAATTGTCCTGAACACTAGCGAGTCCACGAAAGTCTGGGCAAAACAGCTCAGTCTTTGCAGGGAGGCAGCAAGATGTACAATTGCCTACATTTTCCGTGTAATTTTACCAAAATTCAGAAGTTAAGCTCATTTGTTCGTTCTATACACATAACAGGTTGGCAATAAATATCCAATGGATGGATCCTAGCCCTCGGGTGCCCAGGAATGGAGAGCAGTGGGCGGAACCTCTCCCCTGCACAGGGGCGTGGCGGGTGCTCAGAAGGAGTGACAGCAACAGGCGCGGGGAGCGCGCATCCGCATCCGAGCGAGATGAACACGCCAGGAAATGGAATGGAGTCAAAGCGTGAGCAACAGCCCCGGGGACGGGTGTGTCTGTGCACACTCCGCAGCCCTCACTCGGGGTGGTGCCCCCTGCGTCAGCGCTGAGGAGCGCGTTTCAGCGACGCCAGACCCTGAGCCGGGGACTAGGGGGCTGGTGCTGTTGGAAGTCACTCACACAAGAAGTCCCTGGGTCCTGAACGTGGCGAGAGGTGTGCTTTCTTCATGTGACACTAAAACACGTGTGTGTGACTCACTGCACATCAAGCGCGCAGATGTGAAGTTGACCGAGGTGTGTGGTTAAGGGAGTGAGCAGGTCTCTAGAGAGAGCCTCCTACAGAATAACCGTATGAAAAACACCTTCATCTGTTCATTTGTTGCCTTCGGTTTTACTTCCCCCGTACGAGTGAGGTCACACAGTTCTCATCCTTTTCCTCTGGCTTGTTTCTCTCGGCACGATGCTCCCTAGATTTACCTGTGCTGGCTGAGTAGCATTCCACTGTATACATGGTGGGGAACCCCCGAAAACTGGAATGACCTTCTGGAGGGTGGGCCCCTGTGGTGCAGGCTGCCCCCAGTGGGTGTTCCAGGCACCCACCGGCATCAGTGCACCAGCTGGCAGCATTTGGCTTCAGTGAGTATTTTTTCGAAGACGCTCAGTGTTTGCTTGTTTTGTGACAGGTGATTGACAAGCGCACCTGCCCACAACTCAAGGGGAGTTCAGCAGTTTTTGATTGAAAACCCCACTAGCCCCATGCCCCACCCTCCCCATCCACCCAATCTCGCCCTAAGTAGCTTTTTCCTTTGTTTTTCTGGATGAAAAAGTCCCTCAAAGGAAACGTTTCACTGATGTGGAAGAGGTGAAACAAAACACGGCAGAAGCACTAAAAGGCATCAAAATGGACAAGTTCAAAACCGTGCTGAGCAGGAGGGAAAATGTCTCCATGGGTATGTCGTATTAAATGAAGAGGACTTTGAAAGTAACCAAAGTGTAAACACCTAAGAATAAGTACGCAGTTTTTCATAAAGAGATTCTATTTTGGGGGGCTCCCCCGTCTGCACCACATTTTCTATATGCACTCACCCCTGAAAGGACCCCCAGGCTGTTTGCTCCCAAGGGTGGCGCTGCCTCGGGAGACCTAGCAGAACAGGGACGCTACCTGAGTATTTCCCGCCTCGGTTCCTCTTCACGAAGCAGACGGTCAGCAGGACGAGCGTGAGGGCGGCCACGGCGCACATCAGCCCGATGAACCAGCCCTGCGTGGCGATGTCCTCGTACAAGCCCGCGTACTCTGCCGCACAGAGAAGTCACACCCTGAGCACTGGAGTCACCGGCCGCAGGGAAAACTAAACATCATCTCTAAACACACAAATGGGCGTCAGCTTTGGGTCTCCTTCGAGGGACCCCGGAGGAAGGGGGCCCGAGGACAGGGAGGGGAGCCCCGACAAACGTTCGCTCTGGACTGAGAAAGGGCCTCTCCGGTCACGTCTGAGTCTGAGGACGGAGACCAGAGGGGACAGGGCAGGCGGTCAAGTCCAACACACACAGCAGAAATGCAAGCAGCAGCTGCCGGGGTTACTAGAGGTCGCCGTGGCCGTTCTGGGCGTCCTAGTGTGCGTGGTTTTTCTGTTTAGCGTTTGTTACTGGCAGGTGTTAATACGCAGGAGATAATTCTAGGCGGCTATGGCGATAGAGGCAATAAAGAAAGGAGGGCTTGGCGGAGTGTGTTTCATTGGGATTTTTGGAAACGTCATGACAAAACGAATTGAGGCTGCTTTTCTCTGACTAACACACTGTGTGTCATTGCCTGGGACATGGGGAGTAGGGACAAGCACACCCTGTACTCTCGGGACACCAGGGGACCGGCTAAGGCTGCCCCACTCGACCCCACTCCTCACCTCTCCCTCTCGCCTCAACCACATCTTCAAAAATGCTATTGTTATCCACCCAGGTCTTAGTCAGGAGGTGCACCACGGGCTCAGCTCCGGGCGCAGGGAGGGCCTCCAGCGGGTGACCCTGCTGAGTGACATTGACTCCTTCTGAGGTCGGCCCGGTCCCTTTGCCTGAGAAACGCACACAGTGAGAGTGCAGATGTCGTGATCACAGAAAAGCAGGAAAGTCACGCGAGACGATCAGAGCCACATGTGGCCCTGTGTCCTCAGTCCCTGAATGGTCAGGAGATCAATAACGTCAACATGTCAGGTTTTCCTTCTTAACTCACTGACACTCGGTAAGTGCAGTGAACGTGACTCACGCCCCCATGGAGGACGTGCTGGCGGGTGAATCGGCCTGCAGGTCTGCCCGGCCGCGAGGGGGGTGCAGGACCTGGAGCAGATGTCAGAGCACCAGGCACTGTCATCCTGTGTCACGTGGGCTTGGACAAACCTAGCAGGGGGCTGAGCGAGGCCACCGAGGGCCCACCCAACCGTGGGCCACCCTTTCGGCTCTCCCCCACGGGCACTGGTGGCGTGGGTCAGGGCACGGCTGCGTATCCAGTGCCAGACACACTCAGGCCCCTGAGCTGCACCGAGCGCAGGCTGGCAAGCGCAGGGGAAGGACCGTGCAGATGTGGGGAAGCATTCTGAGAAACGGCCCTTTCCAAAATACGTGCACATGCCAACGGGTTCCCAGAAAACGTCATAGTTACAGATAAAAATATGAGTCAAGGGAAATTAAGAGAGACATTCAATGTATGATCTTGTAACAAAACACCTAAACCACTTTCTTAGATACGTTGCTAGGAATCAACTCAACGCAGTAAATAGAAACCAGGAAACATTGATTTATATGGAAGTAAGAGCTATCCCATGTGTTGAGAGCACCAGGGACCACGGAGCTGTTTCCAGGGGGATGCCATGTCACGTGTTAAATTCTAGGCTGGAACCTGAGGGCAGGGTTTCTGACAATGGAAGGGCCCCGTTGCTGAAGGAAGCAGCACAAGGCCGGTTACATTAGCCGAGCAGAGCCATGGAGACCCAGCACCGCTGGGAGAGAAGGCAGTCAGGTCTGACTCGGGCGACAGAAACGCTAGCGGGACGTTAAATAGCGCAAGCTGTTGGAAACTAGAGCAAAGCAAGCTTTTCATTCAAACCAGCAAACGCCACACAGAAGATCACCCAACTCACTCCCGCCGTCTTCTCCCCCTGAGGCTGTGCGGCCTGAGAGTCCGAGTGCGACGACCAGCAGATGACCAGAGAAATGCTTGCAGCCCCTTCTCCAAGGAAAGACCCCCCTCCCGATTCCCGCCTCCTGCTTCCCCACCACAAACGCCCTCTAGCTGGTCGGCCAGGAGCTCCCACAAGCCCCTCCCTGTCCTCCAGAGTTTTCCTTTCTCACTCTACTCTCTGTTTCTCTTCCCCTGTGCTTCTGACGCTAAGGAACTCTCAGTGAATTCACCACGAGCATGCTGGCTGGAGAGAAAACGTGGTTCTGAATTGGAGAAAAAGTGAGATTAAACCAGAAAAAACTGCACGGATGAAAGCAGATTTGTTTGCCATTTCAAGTCCGATGCTCGGTGCCGGCTGCCCGGGCAGAGGCTATGCTTCAGCCAGGAGATGCTTCCGGAAGGAGAACGTCCTCCTTCGTGCCTTGTGGCCAGCCATGTGGCCGGCTGTCCCCTATCTCAGGGAAGTGAACCGGCAGCTGCTGGCCATGCGTGCGGAGGCCACCCTAGATGGCTGTGGTGTGCAAGCCCACAATTTCACACACAAGGGAAATAACTCTGTGTCCAGCAGCCAGACAAAGGTCACGTCATCCCAATATTCACCGACCAACTCACACACCCCGCCCACACCCCACTCACCGCCGGCCCCCAGCGTGGCGGTCTCCTCCGTGACGGCCTTGCCACAGCCCCGGGAGGTGCAGGCCTGCAGGTAGAGCTTGTACTTGGTGCTGGCGCGCAGGCCCGCCAGGCGCCAGCGGGGCGGGGCCGGGGCGGTGAGGTTGACGGCGTGCAGCTCCCCAATCTCCTCCGTGTCGTTTACTGAGGGACAGAGGACAGCGCCACCTGGCTCAGCCCCGGTCACTCAGGCCGCCTGCCCAAGTCAGTGCCCGTGGCATGCCGGGCCCCGGTGCCTCTGCAGCTGTCGGCTCTGACTGACTGCACGAGGCCAAATCATGGCGGTGCGTGGGGAAACCTAGCCGGCAGGAAGGGGCTGCTGGCCTGGATCTGCACCAGCCACTGGCTCACTGTCTGGGCAAAGGAACAGTGAACTCGGTCTCTGGCGCCCCCTGGCGGGCTGCTTTCACTGAAGCAGAGAGGGGCAAACCTTCCGGAAAAGCACTGAACTGTGAATCTATGGACCCTAGGGGCCACATGGCCGCTACCATAACTACTGCCCTCGGACTCTGTAGTGAGCCACAGCTGTGGACAGACAGATGTATGTGGGCATGGCTGTGCGTGGAGAAAACTGTTCATAAAACAGGCAGGGGGCTGCTCCCCCTCCAGCAGGGGGTGCGGAGCCCAGGCTACTGGGAGGTGGGCCCACCTGCAGCCACTGCCCCACCGAGGCTCCCACAGAGCAAGCCCACGGCCAACACAACGGACATGCCCACGAGGTCCCCCCAGCTCCCACGCACTGGTCTGGTACTGCAGCAGGAAGCCAACCAGGTTGCCGTTCAGCTGCTCAGGCAGCCCCCAGGCCACCGTGGCCGCGTCTCTGTCGACCTTGACGACCTTCAGGAAAGCCGGCTGCTCGGGAACTGGAAAACACAAGACCCAGGACAGACGCTCCCTGCCGGGGCCATTCCCAAAGCAAGCGCCCGATGCCCCCGCAGCTGGCCGTGGGGGCTGAGATGTGGACTCACAGGGCCCACGTGGCCACCGGGGCCTCCTGAGAAGCCCCTGCTCCGCACGGCCCTCCCTCACCTCCCTCCGGCGTCTGGAAGGTGTAGGGCTCGCTCTCCGGCCCCGCGCCCTTGGAGTTGTAGGCCAGGACGGTGAGGCGGAACTCGCTGAAGGCCTCCAGCGCGGGCAGCATGCCGGAGCCCCTCTGCCCGGGGAACCGCAGCGAGCGCGGCTCCTTGGGGAGCGGCCGGCCGTCCAGCAGGCTCCTCGTCTTCCACCAGGTGATCTGCAACAAAGGCAGGGCGTTGACCGCGCCGGCCACAGCACCAGGGGCTCTTCCGGCTGCTTCTGGAAGCAGCCCTTTTTTAGGCTTTCAGTTTTTTAAAGCTTCCCTTAAAGATATGGTTATTGATTTTAGAGAAGGAGGAAGGCAGAGAGAGACATCGCTGTGAAAGAGAAACACTGATTGATCACCCCCCATACACGCCCTGACTGGGGATCGAACCCGCAACTTTTCAGTCTACGGGACAAGGTGCCAACCCACTGAACCCCAGCCAGGGCCCAGAACCAGGCCTAGCGTGAGCGCAGCACCGTCGCAGGAGGAGGGGAGCCGGGGCGGAGACCTGGTATCCTCTCAGCTGTCCGTGCACCCTGTCCTTGGGCACGGAGGACCAGGTGACTCTGACAAGCGTGCTGTTCACCACGTCCACCCCCTGGACCACGGGGGCCGCGTCAGGATCTGCGGAGCACGAGAGAACGGTCAGCTTCCAGTCACTGCCAGCCCTCTTCAGAAGCTGACTAGTCATGTGGCCACGGAGAGGCACTGCTGGTGAGCCAGGTCCCCCGTGGGCTGGGACGCCCTCGGGGGTTTCTTGGAGAAGGGAGCCCCCTCAGCCCTGTTGACTGAACCTCCACGGAGAGCCCAGTGACTCTCTGGGGGCTGCTGCCTTTGGCAGCCCATGAACTTAACCAGTGCCGTAACCAAAATTGGGAACTCTAGTAAACTAACATTGGGAACAGCAGTGGACACAAGCTGACCTCGGCTACACATCAGGTGCTGCCCAAGGGCCCGGCTGGACCAGCCCATAAGGTCCTCCGAACACCCTGCCGAGTTTGGGTAGAAAAATGCAGACAGCGGGTGGGTACAGAGCGGGTGGTTACCCGTCCTCGACCTTCTAGTCTTGGATGGAAGTGTCACTCAGGGTCCTGGGCGGGCGGCGAAGGGCGGGGTCAGGCCCTGCTCTGACGAGCCCTTGGATGGATGCGTGCGGTGTGGGTATTTAACAGTATGACCCCAACACCAGCACCTCGACACTCCGTGTGCACGTGTGTGAGTGTGCACATGTGTGTGCATGTGTGTGCTCTGCTCCTGCGCAGACACCAGGGCGTGCCCTGCACTGCGGGAACCACTCCAACAGGCAGCGCAGCCAGGGCGGGGGCAGGCATCAGGAGGGCTTCGACGGGACGGTGAACGCAGTAGGGAACCCCAGACGTCACGACGCCCCACCCACTGCAGGGTTTCGGCAGGCCCTCAGCCTCTGCACAGAACCCACTTTATCAGAAAAGAAATGGAAGGCCCCCACACCCTTCCTCAGCCTTCCTCACCACTCCGCCTGCACGGGCCATGTCCCAGCACCCGCCCTCCAGGAGGAGGCCCACACTGCACGGCCGACGGGCCATGGCGCGCACCCACTCCGCGCCAGAGGAGCTGGACACAGCATGGATGGGGACGCGATCCCTGCAAGGGCCACCGTCACAAGCACGCGGGGCTGTGGCGTCACTTACAGTCCTCTCCCGAATACAGGGTCACGGGCTGCGGCTCGGGGCCGGTGCCCAGGCGGTTGACGGCTTGCACCTGCACATCGTAGGGCGCGTAGACCGCCGGCGTCATCACGCGCAGGCTGTGCTCCCGGACCGTCTCTTCCTCCCACTCGGCCAGCGAGCCCTGGGGCCGCCAGGCCACGCGGTACTCCAGGCCCGGGCCGTTCTGCTCCAGGGGCTTCAGGGGCTGGAAGGGGGGGGAAGCGTCAGAGACGGACACGCTGGGTCGGGGCAGCACAGAGGCGGAACGGACGAACCGCCTCTGGGGGGGGGGGCTGGTCCCCTCTTCCCTCAGGAACAGGCTGGGCCTTTCTGTCCTTCTGTCGTCAGTGAGACGGTCCATTCCTCAGCCTGTCTCACCCTCAGGACAGCCATTTTGACTCCTGGATGCCACCCTTGGGGCCAAGTCTCACTTTTCGTGAGAATCTACTAAGACATTCCACACAGACGTCAGTCTGCCTCTCCCCTTTCCGCTTCCACACACAGGCCCCGGGAGGACGTGGCCATGGCTCCCGTGGTCATGGCTCCCATGGTCATGAGTGGGCTTTCCCCTGGCTTTTCACCAGAACCCTCTCCTCCCCCGCCCCCAGCCTTCTGTACCTTCTTTCCAAGAGAAAAACACATTAATCATCATTTTTAGAGAATACTCATGTTCACGCCTTAGTACGCAGAAGAGGTAGCTCCTATCAGTAATTGAATAGTGTCCCAGCTCCCCAGCTATTCTGTCACCATTGCTTTATGAACCTCCCCCAGAACACACTTCTTTCTGCTGCACAGGAATATCTGGTGGTGGCCTCTCTAGTTCAGGACAGAGGTTATTTATGTGTGTGTCCTTAACTGAGCAACACTTTATGTCACCGAACACCAACGTGATGTAAACCACCCTGTTCATTGTGCAAACATGTGCCTTTGAATGAATCAGTTGTGCAAAATACACTAAAGTGTGCTTCAGTCCCAGACTGTGGGGCTCACTTCCACAAGCAGCGGCTTTGCCCGTCCACGTGAGAGACTCGAGAGCGTTATTACACACTCTGCTCCTGCGGAATCTGCGACTTCTCGACTCCGTCTGATTTCCTGAAGTACTTAGTGGGGGCATTGGTTGGAATCACGTTGAAAA
Organism: Tonatia bakeri; assembly: GCA_004024845.1. NCBI lineage: Eukaryota > Metazoa > Chordata > Mammalia > Chiroptera > Phyllostomidae > Tonatia > Tonatia bakeri. The sequence continues at coordinate 18,496 of PVIA01011840.1, forward strand.
CATAGTGTCATACCAGCAAAATCACTTCAAGTCTACATTTATTCCAAAGGGGGATGCTTATATGAGCAAGCAGACAAAAAAAATCAAAGCAAAACAAAACCCCGAGAGGCCCCACAGCCCTGGGTCACACCTGCGTTCCTGGGGAAGCTTTACTGCCCTGGGGTACAGATTCCCCAGGGGCCCGATGACTCCAGTTCCGCGCTGTGCCCTGCAGCCACACTGTCCTCCGCCCCAGCGCAGCCCCTGGACACACGAACCTCACTCAGCTTGCACATTTGCCAGAGAGCTTTAGCTTGCCTTGGCTAGAGCTCTCTGGCAAACCTTAAAAGGAACTGTGCTGCTTCGGGGACACTTTGAAGAAAGACGGGACAGACGCAGCCAGCCTCCTTGGCACATGAACCCGAGGAGACGGCAGCAGCACTCTGCATGTGGTTTCAGGCGACGGCCAACAGAGCCTCGGCAAACTCCAGAGTAGGCCCCCAAAAGAGTCAGGGGCCAGGGGTTCCCCTTTTTATTTAAGGAGAAAAGCCTCCTTAATAGCCTTTAACAGGGACTCAGGGAGTGTCCCAAGCCCAAAAACACCCACGTGAAAGTGCAGCTGGTGTGGTGACGGGAAGACAGGCCACCCACCGGGGCCCCCTCGCTGACCAGAGCAGGGACAATGCTGGAGCTATCCTGAGCAGGCCGGCCCGGGGGTTCCACGTAAGTGCGTGGAAGGGCGGGGCTGCTGGTGGTGGTGACTGCTACTTGGGAGCCATTCTTCGGGTGTCCATAACATTTAACAGACCACATACAGAACGGAAGTGCAAGGTTAAGGTTTTCAGTGCTGCTCGAATGGGAGAGAACTCGGAACACCGGCTGTGGAAGCGTCAGGGATCTGAAACCTTCCACAACGGAGTGCAATTACACCAGTCTGAATCCTCTTTCGATCGTTACCACTGTAGGACAGGATCTCGCAACGCTGACATCCCAATGACCTCAACACGTGCAAATGAAATGTGTTTATAAAGTGTAACAGTGTCATATGGAAGGTCGTATCTCCTTTTGCTTAAAAATCGTGTTCTATCATCATACTTGGCAAACAAATCTAAAAGCAAGAGAAAAAAACACAAAGAAAAGCATGAAAGAATACACACCTCCCACTTTATAATCATTTCCTTGGGCTGAGAGGCTTGAACCCTTAGGTTTTGTGGATTCTTGTCTGGAGCTGGAAAATTAGAAACATTAACATTATTTTTCCTATCATATGGTCCATATGCAAATCATCACACGAACCCTGCCTTGAAAAATACGCTTAAATCACTTTGACATTATATTAATTTCTGTCAAGCTCGGTTCCCGAAAAGATATAAGACAGCATCCCTGAGATATAATTCACACAGAGCATTGTGTGAGTTTAAGGTGTGCAGTGCAATGATTTGAGGGAAGTGTGTACACAAATTCGGCCGTACCTTTTACACTATAGGTGTGCACTGAGAAGTGATCACCACAAGATTAGCCAACACACCAGGCCCTCACATAAGGCAGCTTTAAAATGTTTTATTTAAAGGAGTGAAGTGGTGTTCCTAAAGTCTCATGGACAGTAGATGGTTTACTTACATCTGTCTTGATTTTAAGTCTGATCTTTAAATTCAAAGGTGAATTTTAAAATCATTGTCCTATTTTTAAAAAGATGATACGTTTTAACTTAAACCTGCTTTACTTTTCTATCACAGTTATCATTAGGAATTCACGCCGTGAATACCTGCCTCTCGGCCAACGAGATTACACACCAGGCACTCAGGGAGCGGCCGGCACTGTGTCCCGGACACGCCGAGACGGGTCTGTTTTATGGGAACGGGCTAAGCACAAAGGTCAGCGCCAAGGTCGACTGAGGTTCGGATCACACAAGGATCTGATTCAATTCAGACTTCTGCTCACTTTTCTCAGCCAAAGGGGAGTGACATCCAGTGCATGCGTTTCAGCCGGGAAAACGGCCCGTGTCACAGCCCCACCACGACCAGCCCCACTCAGCCACCCACGAACGTCAGCACCGCCATCCTTGGGGTTTCAGTGCGAGGAGTGTGTCTGGGGAATTTAGGGAGATGCCCAGAGACAAAAAAAAATGAGCTGGATGCTCAACATTGATGACGCTCGTTACCAAGGTGCCTCCTACGCGTCCAAGTTTTATCTCAGAAAGTGGAATCCCTGACTCTCTCTCTATTCAGAACTCACTTTCTATCTGATTTCAACATGACCTTCAGCCCCCAGAGGTCACTCAGAGGAGCGTTTGCTCCGCCCCTGCCTGCTGATCCATGCTCTGTGCCCAGCACCTGCGTGATTCTTCATGTCACCGGGAGGGCTTACAGATCTGGTCCGTTGTTCATTCACACAATGTCCCAAGCTCTGCATTGGGGAAACCTGACACCCTGGACCTGTTCTTTTCAAAGACAAAGTCGAGGACGGGCAAGACTGGCACGCCGGGCTGGACGCCGGGCATGGGACTGGGACCCACCTGCCGGCGGCGTCTCGTGGTGGTCAGAGGGCCTGCTGGGGCGGCTCCGGCCCACTTCATTCACAGCAACGACCCTGAACCGGTACCTCACGTAGGGAGCCAGCGGGAGCAGGACCGAGGTTTTCTCCCCGCCAACTGCGGTCAGCTCCGCCCACCTGCCAGGAGCCTCCTTGTCTCCTTCGAACTCCACCACGTACTCTGGGGGGGAAGCCAGGGCAGGCTGAGCGCACTCACGTTACGGGGGACGTGGGCACAGCGTGTGACGTCTCAGAGGCCGTTTGAGGAAGGAGGCCCTCCGCCCGCCGGCCCGGCCGCCATCCCTACCAGTGACGTTGCTGTTGTGGTCGTCCCCCGCGTCCCATGCCAGCCGCACGCTCCGGTTCTGCCGCTCCGACAAGCGCAGGTTTTCTGGGGGGTCCGGCACATCTGGTAGCAAAGGGTGAGACATGCAGGCAGTGGCCTCTCGTGCCCACCTTGCTCAGGGCCACGGCCAGCCTCCTCCTCTCTGGGCCATGTCCCCTCCAGTCTGGGTGACAAGTGGTGCACCACTCAGGCAGGCGAGCTGCCCGGGGCCTGCAGGCGGTCCCCCAGCTTCCCCCATGGGTGGACTCGGGCAGCTGCCTGCCTGCATAGTCAGGGTGTGCCCGACCGCCAATCAGGGTTGTCACTTGAGAACTGAGTGGCAGGAGTCACCTTGCAGAGGACTTGCAGCCCTCTCAGAAGGGTGGGGACCCTTCTGGAGTCCTGGGGGCTCAGCACCTGCCCCCGGGTCATAGCACATCCATGATGCCCAGGCCCCACACTAGCCTCTCCTCTGCACACCGGGAGGGGCGGCCCACAGCCCCAGGGCTCAGCCATCTTGGCCAGCAGCACCACCTGCCTGCCAGTGTGCTGGCGCTGGTCCCATGGAGGGACAGGAAATTAGCATTCATTAGCTTCTTCGAAGGGCAGAGAAAGTGGGATTACTACTTCACTGAAAAGGTCAAACCAGTAGTACATGTCCAGGAGCTCAAACAGTCGTTGCCTGAACCTAACCGACAGCGGAGGAGGAATGGACAGACTCCCCACGGGCGGGGCTGCTCACCGAGAACCGTCACGTGCGTTCTGTCGGCCACGCTGTCCAGAGCGGTGCGGGCTGTGCAGGCGTACACGCCCTGGTCCTCCGGCGTGACGTTGGAGAGGGTCAGGCGAGCCCCGTCGAGGACAACCCTGCAGGGATGAGGCGGGTGCGTGACAAGGAGGAAATGACCCACGCCACGGAGATGACCCTTTCACAGCTGCATCTCCCCGCGGAAAACCAGCCTCGCCTCATGCACGTTTCACTGGAGGACGCCTCGGTCGAACGCCGGGATAGAAGTGTCACTCATGCAGGCACGTGTCTGCATGGCCACGGAAGGGAACGGTTCTGTTCTGCTTCTCAAGGCCAAGCCCAAACCCGGGCAGTGCCAGGCTCGGTGACGCCCCACGTGCCCAAGTGCGTCTGAGGAGGGCACCAGCCCTCCCACAGCTGCGACAGGCCTGAACAACGCCCGCCACCCAGGACACAGAGACAGGCGGTTGCTCCCAGCCATGTGGGGCCAGCGCGTCCCCAACAGGTTGGAAGGCCCCTGTCCGGACCAGCTTCCCCTTCGCCAACCCCACACGCAAGCAGACCGCAGGCTGATGTCTGAACGCCAGGGGGCAGACCAGCCTGCTCTCTGCAGGTCACCTGCAGGGCGCGCCTCCCCTGCCTTCTATTCTGGCCAGTTTGCAACTGTGTTCGCTACAGGAACCACTTTTATGCAAATGATGACTTCTACCACAGCTGTGTACTGTTAGCATGACTATTCCGGTCTCTTTACATCTGAAATGCACGCACAGCAGTGTGCTGTTTAGTTTAGACACACGACGCCATCCTTGTGGACAGAGAACCCTCAGTAACTCGGGGTTTTGCTATGAGACCCCCATGAGCCGCAGAGAAGTATGGATGGAGAAACTGCCTCCCGATGTCCTACCGTGAAGGAGAGACAGAAGGGCCTCCGGTCCCCACACCAGTAGCCGCCTGGGCTGCCCCTGCTTCCCCAGCGCTCCCGGTCAGGGCTCTGCCCTCCATGTCTGCGTGGGGGAGCTCCGATGTGAACTCACTTCCAGGTCACGTGATCTCTGTTCCCACCTGGCACATACCAGGGCACGGCACACACCGACCCCTCTGAACAGGCCGCCTTCCTGGGCGAAGGGCTGCGTGCCCATCGCTTGCCCCAGCAGGGCTCCGCCCCCCACCCCAGCTCAGGCACACGCAGGAAGGAGGAGTGCCGCCCCCACCCCCGAGAGCTTGCCGATGCAGCACGGTCATTCGGGGTTGGGGGTTGGCCCCCTTTCCCCAACGCCCTTCACGTCGTCTGGTGCCACTCAGCACCGACTTGCCCCGCTTTCCTCCCCACTCTCCCTCAGTGCTTCTGCTGCTCCCATGCACACGGGCGGGAAGGGGCCAGCGCCTGCCAGCAGGACCGGCCTGTCCAGCAGGACCGGTCCCCACCAGGCTCAGGTCGTGCCAGTGAGACTGATTGGGTGGGTGATGGGTGAAGGGAGAAGGGCGGCATCCCCTTGGGCGGGGGAAGCGCAGCGGGCAGTGGGGTGGTGGGGGCCGGATGCGGAGCAGCACCGTGACCTGGGGCAGCTGTGAAAACAGCCCTGGTTTGCACATGCTGGCACCGTCCCTGAGGCCAGATCCTGAGAACCCAGAATTCCAGGGAGCGGCCCCTTTGGGCTCATCCCACGATTCTGTGAGCCCTGTGGCCAAAAACGAGCCTCAGGCACCTGCAGCAACTTCTGTGCACTGCTAACGGGGCGGTCCACGTGACACAGAAAGTTGGTCACGAAAGCAGGGTGAACCTGGAGTACTGGGGGTGAGGTAGGGCCGTCTGCCCTTGAGGGCTGCCTCAGACCCCTCTGTGCCGAGCCCACCATGCACATACACCGTCACACCTGTCCTCATGCCAGAGCCGCCCACCTGCCGTCCTCGGTGCCATTGGTCTGCAGCACATCCCCGTCTTTGCTCCAGGCCAGCATCAGACTGGGTGCCAGGTGCGGGTCGCAGTGGCTCTCGCAGTGCAGCTCCAGCGTGTGTGACCGGGGCACACGCGGGTTCTCGGGGGAGACCCGGACGGTGGTGGCCTCTGTTTTAACCAAACAAGCATACGGGTCAGAACACACGTCTGTGGTTCCACCCACCATGGCGGCGGGCAGGACAGCTGCATCTCAGTGGGGCCGCTGCTGCCACGTCCAAACACCACGGGTCACTTCTGCTCTCGTCCATCCGGGCCCGGGCAGCCGACAAAGCCCATGTGCAGAGTGAATCCATGTGCAAAGTAAACGCCTCAGCAAGTCCCCTGCTTCCCGGGCTCCGTGGGGGTGGAGCAAACGAGCGCCTCTCAGTGACAGAAACGGCCTTGCTTCTCCTGCTGGGCTCTGGGCCTGGGTTCCCCTCAGGCCTGCCTGGCTGCACTGAGGTATGCAGCAGGCACTCCAGGCACGTTTGTGGACTTTCTTGTTGAACAAGTTAGAGTGAGTGCTATTTGGAAGTAAGTTAGTGAGGCAGAGGTGAAGGGATTGAAAAGCACAAACGGCAGTTAGGGAGCGGTCACGGAAAGGAAAGGGCCACACCGGGAACACAGTCAGTGACGTCGTGGCGGCCATGGGCGGTGCCAGGTGGGGACTGGGGACACCGGGGGCACGTGGTTTACAAAGCGCACGGCCATCTGGCCGCTGTGCCGCACCCAGAACTGATATAATACTGAGCGGAAACCCCAGTTAAAAAAGAAAAAAATGTACAGAAAAAGGGGAGTGAGTGTAGGTACAGGTCAATGACACTGGCCGTGAACTGGCCGTCACTGAGGCTGGGTGGTGGTGAGCAAGATCATACTGTACATCCTAAATTCTTTTGAGCGAATCTAAAATGTCCTGTAAACAGCTTTAACAATCCTTTTTAAATGTAAATCACTAGGAAACACAATCTGAAGCTCAAACACAGGCCCCATGGCTTTCTTGGAAAGTGTCTGCTTCCTTCTGACCGTTTCTGAGCACACAACCCTGCTCTGGAAGGCCACGGGGAAGGGACGGGACTTGGCCACGGGAGATGACCCCGCCCCACACACTGACCCTGCCCCCCACAGCTCCATTCTGACCATCACTCACGGACCTGACTACAGGGAAGTGCTGACAGTTTGGTTATTTGGAAGCCCAGTCCCGGAATGCAGAGACTGTCTGACTGAATTAACTTTTGGTGAGTTATTGAACGCCCACCTCCTACTTCGAAGTTCAAAGTCAGAAGCCATTTGATAGTGACAGATGCTCTCCAACGGCACCATCTCTGCTCATTAGGACCCTGCTGAGACGGTCAGACTGTGACATCTCACAATTCTAAAAGCACTGTGAATGCTGATACGTCCCCTTTGCAGAGAAAATAACCGAAGAGTAGCTGGCACCAGAGCTTCCTGCTGGTGAGAGGCTGAGCGAGGACTTGAACCCCAACCTGTGGAAGACCAAAGCTCACGCCTTCAACCACTGTGCTATGTCGCCTCCCGTCCAACCCTGACCTTGACGTGCCTCCTCTATGTGCAGGCAGGGCATCCTTAGCCCCGCACTGGCATGGCCCCTGCATGTCCCTGACACGTAAAACAGACATCAGGGCAGACCGGCGTTCCTGGATGGGACCATGTCTCTAGCGAGCTGTGGTGGGAGAACCCCTGGGCCAGTGCTGGGGGTGGGGGGCACCAGGCAGGAAGGGCCCTGTGAAGTCCAAGCTTCACCCTCACGGACTTTGAACCTGGCTGAGTATCAGCGCCCCCTGCCTGTAGTCCAGCTTTGTGATCTCAAAAGGGCATTTTGTGAAAGTGCACGGGACGGTGAGAATGCAGACAGACAGAGAGCAAAGGGGACACGGTAAGAGGACATTTAAGTAAAAATGCGGTCCGTGGGGGTGCGGGCTGGGCAACTGAGGGCAGAGAAGGAAACAGACACAGGAACCCAGGTGAGGCTCGGAGAAGAAATCGAACAGGAGGAGGAGGAGGGAGGGAGGAAGGAAGTGTGTGCTGTGGTGGGGGTGGTGGGAGGCGCCAAGGTATCAGGGAGCACAGGCGACAAACAGATATGTGCCCTGAGACACGTCCCCAGAGCACGTCCTCCCCAGCGCGTGGGGTGACACCCTTCCCTTCTCTGCGTCTTCCCGAGCGGTTTTAAAACCAGATATTACTGAGGCCCCAGTACTCGAACAGACAAGAAGCACCTGGCTGCTTCCGACTCAGACGGAGGACGAGCCCCCGCCCGCCGGACCCATCTCATGGAGCTGCACTCCTTTTAAGTTTACCTGAGAGCGTTCAGCTCAGAGTCGCTAACTCGTGACAGTAGGCTGAGTGGGTTATTGACCTAAAACAGAGTCGCGGAAACACCAAAATAGGACGGGTCAGATGTCGCCGGTCATCCTGAGCACACCTTGCCCCCCTGCCGCCCCCCGCACTGGCACGAAGCCTCCACGTGCAGACCGCTGCAGGTCCTGTGCTCCCACAGGGCCGTCTGGATGGACGTGGTCCAGGGCTCTGCAGACCTGAGGACAGGTGTGAGCGAGCCTCACACCCCCACCACCTTCAGGGGTGACAGCGAAAACAGACTGGACCCAAGGGAGAATTTTCGCACAGTGAGGGTGATGTAAACGTACTTCGGATGTCCAGACTGGCTGTGACTGCGGTCTTGCCTTTGGCGTTCTCCACCCAGCATGTGTAGGAGCCGGCGTCCTCTTCGGTGGCCCTGCTGACGTGCAGGGTGCCGTTGTCATAGACGTGGTAGCGTGGCCCTTCAACAGGCATGAGCTCCTCCACCCGCAGCCTGCGGACAGAGGCCGGGGGCAACATGGGCCATGAGGACGGGCAACATGCTGAGGTCATGCATGCTTGTCCCTTCTCCGGGGGCTTGGCCGGCCCTCTAGGCTGCTCCCACGGGTCACAGGGGACCATCTCCTCCACCCCAACAGAGGGGACCTGGAGGACCAGGGTCCCCGCCCTGGGCCTCGGCTCCGTGCCTCTACGCCAGCAGTGCAGCCAGGCATCCGGGTGAAGGGCGCAACTGTGCATCTTTCCCGGCTCACGGGTGGGGACTCCTCCTCTCGGGACAGCCACCGCACCCTGCGCCAGAAGGGGAGGCCTTGAACGCGGTCCTGACCCCTCGGCACCCCCTGCTGCACTGGGGTGGGGGCAGGGCCCCTGGAGACCTTACAGGCCCGAAATCCATCCTGCCCCGTAGGTGGGTTCTGCTGACCCCTCTGAACACCGGGGAGCTTCCCCTGCATTCACCCCACTTCCAAGTGTTTGCGGCCACAGCCTGGACAAGTCCCAGTGGGTGGCCACGGAGCTCAAATTTCACAGGACTTCCGCCGTCCTCCCCACAGGATTTCCCACAGCGCCCAAAAGTCCAGTAATCAAGATTGACACTATTTTAATGGGGGGGTCTTATTTATTTACTTATTATGAAGTAAAGACCAAAAGAGTTGAAAAGACAGCCTGACTTGACCGAGCCCGGGAAGCCCGCCGGCAGCCACCACCTCCGCACATCCCCCTGGAAGGAGAGAGCAAGCCCCAGGGTGTTTCCCTGCTGTGTCAGCCCCAAGCACGCACCGCTGCGTCGGCCCCAGGGTGGGACACCCGCCTTGGTCCCGCTCTCAGCCTGTCTGGGACGGAGGAGTGTGGCACCCACTGGGAGCACATGGAGCGATCTCGCCCCTCAGGCCGGGCCGGTGGCGGTGACATGGGTTGGCCATGTCCCTGCAGTGTCACTGTGGGCAGATCTCTCAACCTCTAAAGGCTTCAGTCACTTCGGGAGGGTGTTTAAAAACCAAAACCAACACAGTAAAACTCCATGGGGAACGACATCCCCACAGGTTACAGAAAGACAGGCTCTGCCCCACATGTGAGTGACCGCCCCTCAGAGCCGAGGGAACGACTGAGGAGCATGTGAACCCCCATGCATGACTCCTGAAGCCACAAACATGCCAGGCCCACTGAACTGGGCCTGTCACACCATTAACACGAATCAGTGCCAAGCACGTGCTGGAGAAGTTTCACATGCGTGTTTGGAATGAAATGCACGCTTAGGGCATCATTTCCACATTATCTAAACAAACCAACAAGGAAGGCGGGACCTTAGACCCACCCAGAGTGAAACACAGCTCCGTCTATAAACCCGTTTCATAATTCTCTGCTTCCCTGCGTGGGCAGAAACGGCTCTCCACGTTTCCCAGCACACCCCGCCGGTGTGGCCCGAGCCTCCCGGGAGGCGTGTGTGAGGCGTGTGTGACCCCGTTTCTCCGAGGCACCGGGTACTCAGTACAGCAAGACAGCACCGGCGCCCCTCGGAGGGTGGACAGAGGGACCCAGGAAACCCTGCACTGACGGCTTTGGGGGAAGGGGGGCATGCCCGCTTACCAGGACACCACCGCCTGCGGCGAGGCGAAGAAGTCGCAGCGCAGGGACACGCCGGACCCCACCACGGCGGCGTAGGCCTCTCCGTCGTCGGTCTGTATCAGCGGAGGGATATCTGTTGGGAAATCATGGAAGCAATCACATGTGCAGATCAACACGCTCTTCATGCTGCCACGTTCGTGTTGTGAGGACAGAACCCGCCCAAGGCTTCCAACTGGTCTTGAGCGAGCAGCGCGCCCGAACGCAGCGCGCGCTGGAAAAGTCTGGCTGGGGCGCCAGGTCTGGGGCCTGAATGTGAGATGTCGGGGCCCTGCTTCCCCCAGGTTCGTGGGTCGAGGACTCAGACTGCTGCTGAGTGCGGCCTGGACCCCGGCCCTGGGGCCCCGGCCGGAGGAGGGCCTGCCCGGGCACACTCACCAATGACATCCACATTGGCGGTGGCCAGGATGGCGCCGTGCGCGTTGGCGGCCTCGCACTGGTACACGGCGGAGTGGTTGGGCTGCAGGTTGGTGAAGCTCACCTCTCCGGGGAAGACGACGTCCCCCGCAAACGGGTTTTCTGCGGGAGGTCAAAGGGTGTCGGTTCGATTCAAAAGCATTGTTTAAAAAGGACCGAAAACATTTAAAGACCATTGATTGAACGTGCCCCGCAGGATTTACATTTTAAGAGCAGTTCCGGGTGACTCGTAGTTCACTATGTCGAATTCTTTAGCGTCTCCTAACGTCAACTGTCACTGCATTTCTGCTGTTTCAGCGTCCTGCACGTTGGTGCCTATGGCCCAAGTCCCCATCGCCTCAGCTCCCTGCTTCTGCACCCCCACGCCCAGAGGCGAGGCCACGGTGAGCCCCACTCTGCACCGGAGGCCCCGCCCCTGGTTCGTGCAGGTCCTCAGCGGCAGCCCAGCACGCCGCCCACTAGCGCGGCCTGGCTGTTGTTCTTGCCTTCCACTCCTGCGTCCTTCCCTCTGACCCGCAGCGCTCCTGCAGAGTCCTGTCGGCTGTCTGACCGCTTCCGGGCGTCGCTCTCAGATTTCATTTACCCTCCTCCAGGGACTTAGAAAACAGGCCCGGCTTCCTACTTTGTGGCAATAACTCTACCTCACTCCCGACCCAAGCACAATTCTGGGAATATGTTCTGGAAGAAGCAGTCTTTAACACTTCTGGTGCATTTGTTAGGGACCAAAGACAGCTGTGGACGTAACACAGTTGATGTCTCAGAACCCACGGGCTCGGCACTGACACGGCTGCCCTGTCAGCGAGCAGACCGGTCCCGCGAGGGCGGGAGACTCAGCCCAGCCTCACGTCTGGCACCGCGCCTGCGGCCCTGGCTGTGACAGTGCACACCAGCAGAGCAGAGGAAAACACCCTCGCTGGGGTGTTGGGTGAGGGGCAAAGATGCCAAGATTTTAGTTTAAATGACATTACAAGGTCATCGTGCATCTGGCTGTGTCTCCGCCACAGGAAACAGTGCTGATGCTGCTTTGGGCTGCAGGAGCACTGACCGCTACACATCTGAGTAGAATGTTTTTCTCGTACCGCTCTCCCCCCCGAGAGTGGGGAAGGAATGCGTTACACTGGACTGGGGGCTCCGTGGGGCCCGGGCCCTGTCTGTGGGCTGCGCACCGTGTCCCCAGCACACAGACAGTCGCTGTCACAGACGGGGCAGCCAGCCAGAACTTCTGGACGACTGGGGAACATGGACGCTGGGTGCGTTTTACTCCCAGGAGGGCCCTGCAGGAGGCAGGACAGCCCCCGGAGGACATCCACATTCACATCTCGACAACTTGCAAACGTGTCACTGGACGCGGCAAAAGGGACTTTACAGACGGGACACGGGTTAAGGACTGTGACATGGGGAGACTGTCTGGGGTCCTCCAGTAACCTAGGCTGGCCCAGTGCAAGTCCCAGGCTCCTGGGAGTCAGAGCGCCTCTCCCGGCGGTGATGGGCCAGGGGAGAGGGCACCGAGGGAGAAAGTCACAGAGCAGAGGGAGTGGCGTGGCAGGATCTGAAGATAGAGGGAGGAAGCCAGGACACAGGACCCAGGAGTGGGCCTCCTCCCACAGGTAAGGGGACAGGAAGGGAGTTCTTTCCTGCCCTGAGGACCCCGCGGAAACCTCCAGCACCTCCCCAAAAAGGGGTGCCACATGGCTGACCCCTTGACTTGGCCCAGTGTGGCTGTGTTGCAGAGCTGGCAGATGATGAATGCACCTGGGTTCATTCATAGAACCTGAGTCGCTTGTCACAGCAGCAACGGAAAATGAGGGTGACCCAGCAGGATGACTGACCCCACGTCTGGAGGCTGGGCAGGCAGGGAGCTCCTCCCAGTGCTTCTGACCAAGCTCTTCCAGTTGCTGTGACCCCGTGTCCGACCCCATCCTGTGTGTCTCCACCGCTGCCACCTCTGGCAACCTCCCGAGACAGCACACCGCTCCTTAACGGTCCTCATACCCTCCGCCCCGGGGCTGCACCCACACGGGGTCACAGAAGGAAGGCGGGGCCAGGGCCTCAAGCCTGGGATGCAACACAGCGGTCCATGCTCAGAGCAGCCCACCCTCACTCAGCGCCAGGACTGTGGGCTGGACGACCTAAGGCTGGGATAGGGTGGCAGGGGCCTGAGCCTGCTCTCCAAGGCCGAGGCTGGGTGCACTATCCGCCAGCAACTGTGGTCAGTTTGGACCCTGCTCCCTGCGCAGACCTACTCCACGCAGACACAGTAGACGCCAGCCCATGCCCTTCCCAGAGAGCCCCGCCCTTCCGGGAAAGCCCCTCCCCTCCCAGAGAGCCCCGCCCCTGCAGCCCCGCGCCCAGTAACGTCACTGACCTTCAATGGGCAATCCGTTGACTCGCCACCGGATGGTGGGCTTGGGCTCTCCTTCCGCCTCGCACAACAGGATGACACTGGTCCCGGTGCTGTACACGCCGCTCTGCGGCTTCTTCACCCAGCGCGGGGGCTCTGGGAACAAAGGCAAAGGGGGCCGTCAGGAGTGTTGCCCAGGCTGGGAGGCCCCGCAAAAGTCACGGCCTGCGCTTCCGAGACACTCCAGCAGGTGGCAGGCACGGCAGGGCTTCCCGGCCGTGTGCAGTGTCCTGTAAGGCCGTGCACTTGTGCCAGTGTGCATGCGTGCTAGTGTTAGAGTGCAGGTGTGCATGCACCTGAGTGCATGCTTGAATGTATGCGTGGGTGTGAGCGTGTGTGGGTGCACACACGTGTGTCCATGTATTCTCACTTGGACTTTGAGCAGGGGTGGGAAATTCAGCGTACTTCGCTGTCTGTGGTCAATACTCAGCTGCACCAGCACCTGTCTGTCCCGGGACCAGAAAACGAGGGAGCAGGGACACGTGTGTCTAGCGCTTACTACACTCAAGTACACACAGCAGCAAGGATTTAAGACGGTTGCTGTTAAAGACGTTTTTAAATAAAACTACAGTGTTCAGCGCTTCCTTTATTTCTGTGTCTGTTTATCTGGGAGAGAATCTGAGAAGCATCATCCCCAGGAAAGTTCTCTATAAAAGGGGCAGGGAAGCCCAAGCGCGAGGGTTCCGTTCCACCCGCTGAGCACTGCAGGAAGAGACACACGGAAACGATCTGCGTCTCTCTACGCCGGGTGCCGGGTGACCCGGTGCCGCCGTCCCAAGGGCGCCCCCGTGCGGAAAGAGACCCTGTCTCCAGCGCAGACACCATGGCCATGTCCTGCCACCTGAAGTGCATGGCCGTGCCAGGAGCGAGTTGAAGATTTAGATTAGAGTGTGGATGGTTTGAGTAATCTGATTTCTTAGAGAACTGCACAATTCCTGCAGGTACTAATTCCCGTCAAGTGCCGCTGGCTTATTTCCCCCGAGATGTTCGGATTTCCATTTTAGTTAAAAACGGTAAGTCTCTTAAGCACAAGGATATGAAAAATGAAAAATGTCATTTAAGCACTGTTTCAAAGCGAAGGAGGAAAACAGGATTACTTGAAAAACGTCCTTTGAGAGTTTGCTTCCTGGCTGTTGTCATCAGTTTGGCTCAAATAAACGCATAGATGTCATCTACCGACTTGGATACATCTCGTGTTGACATGACAAATACGTGTATAACGAACGTGCGAGGACATGCATGTACACGTGCGTGCCCTGCACTCGTGCACACGGCCACTGTAGCTGTCTCTAAACAAGCAGAGCCTCGCTCCAAAACCTGGAGAGAAGCGCTGCGAACCCCCGGCGACCCTCCTGCTGTCCTGCTCCCTCAGGTGGCAGGCCCTGGAAACGCAGGGGCCCCCACAGCCGGCTTTTGTGGCTGGAAGCGCAGCGCTCGGCTGTGCTGGGCGGCAGGGGGGACGCGGCGGCGGGGGGCGCGAGCACCGCACGACGCATGCGCGGCCGCGGCACAATGGGGCTTTCAGAAGGGCTCCGTGCTCGGCGCTCGCGGCTGCCCCCCTTCCTAACCCTGGCGCTCCGGCGCGAGTTTCCAAGCAGGAGACAAAAGAAGGGAAAGAAGAAGGCCCAGGAAGGCGGGGGAACACTGAATGAAAGCGCGCTGGTGCGCCAGTGTGATTGATGAAGGTTGTACGTTCACGGCTTTCTCCCGCAAAAAAGGCCAAGGCTCTTTGGGGCCGGGGCTCCTCGCGGGCCATGGGGAGGGGCGGCTCCTGGGACGCGCAGCCCAGGGCACGGTCAGCGCTTTCCCATTTAGGTGGAAGGATTAACTGCTCCTAATGAAAACAGTATTTGCATCTCAATGGTGCTAATAGCTGCTCTGTGAATAGCGGGGACAATTTGCTCAGGAAACCTGTATTCCTTTGGAGTCCTACATCAACATTTCAAACCGAATAATGGATTTTACATCCTTGACTTTTTTTTTGCAACCCTTGCAATTCTTTTGAAAGCTGGTCTTGCAGTCGAGAAGCCGTGGCCAGATTGTTAAAATATTCCGCTCGGCAGCGCGGCTCCAGCCATCTGGAAGGGTTTCTAGGAGTCAGCAACTCGCCACCGGAGCAGCGAGCAGTCGGAGGGTCGGGCTCCCGGACTGTGTTTGCGCTGGGGCGGCGCCCAGCGTGGCTACAGGGTTCGGTCGTTGACGGTGGCGGCAAACTCAGACCCCACGCCCTCTCCAGCCCTTCCTCTCCGAGCTCCTCTGCGACTGACGGACGTCTCGGGATGAGCCCGTCTCTGCGCTCACAGCGGGCTTCCTCCAGTCCGGCTTTGCTGTCTCTGCACACGAACGTGACGCCCCTGCCCCCGGGGACCCGTTCCTCCTACGCTCCACCTGCGGGGGGCGGGGCCGGCAGCGCTCGCCTGCGTTGGCGTGTGTGCCTAGGTCTTCATTTCCTCCCACTGAGACAGCGGGCCTTTACCTGGGAGTTCCTTGTGCAAACTGTAGCTGTAGAGGTGAACTTGACTGGAAGGTAGATGGAAGCCCCAGAGCACCATTCCCCAAATGGAACCCTGACAGGGACAGTACCCTTTGACACGAAGAACACAGGGCATACGAAGTGCGAGCCAGGCATCATCCTAGAGTGTGGCCGGTACAGCCAACTATACCTCCTATGGGACCTCGGTGCCATCAGACCCAGGGGTACCGTCTGGGTCCATCCAGCTCCCTGACGACCAGGGGCCTTGATCTCTGTACAGCCGGCTCAGCCCCCTCTCTGCCCACCTCCTTCTGTAACACCACAAGCCACCGCCACAGCGCTGTGGATCAAAGGTGTGGGTTTTACGGGAAGAGGGCCTCCGTGCCATCACTTTTCAGAGGCAGGTGACATCATTGCACATAACCAACACAGTGAACGTCACCTGCCCCCAGGCTGTGGACAGCAGAGGACAGACAGGTGTCTGGGAAAGAGCTCAGACAGCGCCTTGTCTGCCCGCTTGTTTCACCAGGGAAGACGCTGTGGCACGCATGGCGGCACAAAGCCGTGGAGGACACTGCAAGCTGACAGCAGACAGGAACGCAGCCCACACTTTGCTCACGCATGGCAATGCACCCTTCCATGGCGAAGCTCGCTTCTTTCGTGACAGGACCCAGCACAGGGCCTTGGGCGCGCACGACAGGGGTCCGTCTCCACGGGCTGACACAGGGGACCAGGTTCGACCGCTGTCTGAACAAGCCTTGGGAACCGCCCACGCTGGGTCCCGTGTATGCAGTCTCCCTCGTCACCTGCCCCCTCCTCTGCAGCTCTGCGGGGTGACTCACAGACCGACGGAAGTGGGACGCACAGGGCCCGCTCTACAGCCAGAAGCGGGAAGAGCTCACCTGTGTTCACACTCGTGCTCTACAGTGTGGGTGTGCTGTGCGTGCAACTCCGCACAACCGTTACATGGGAGAGGCAGGGCCGTGTGGGCGGCACGCGTACCTTCGACCGTGACATGGAAGTCGTGTGTGGCCGACCCCAGGAAGTTGGTGGCTGTGCAGCGGTAGCGTCCTCTGTCCTCGTAGGAGACCTTCTCTATCTTCAGTGTCTTGCCGTAATTTTCCTTGTTTTCCCTTCCTTTTGGTAAATCACCACCCATTTTTTCCCACTCGATCTGTGGAGTCGGTCTGAAAAACAATACATAAATGATAAACATCTTTTAAAATAAAACGTGAAGAACCCCGTGGGACAGACCTCCTATCCTGTGGCTTTGCTGTGTCCCCGGCCAGCCCTGCACACACTGCCACCGTGGGCTGGCTCAGGCCTCTGCCGTCGCCACCTCCTTCGGCCACATCCCCCTCCAGACCCTCTCTCTTCTGTCAACAGGGCGTGTGTGTGGGACACGCAGGGGTGGCCGCATGAAGGACAGACACACAGAAGCATCTCGAGGTTTGTTTCAAGTGTGCAGCCTCCCTGTAGGTGATCTGAAGTGGCCGAAAGTAACGCCCCCCCCAACCCCCCCGTGTGAAACCGGAAGGCACGGTAGCAGAGAACCCGCTGTCAGCTGAGGGCAGCCCTGGGACCCCTCTGCCCCCACGGAAGCTGATTCTCCAGAACGCACCTCAGGGCGGCGAGCTGAGCAGTGGCCGGCCGGGGAGGAGCTGGGCAGAGAGGCCCAGAGGAGGGAACCCGTGCCTGGCGGGGAAAGACTCGATGCCGCAACCAGAACACACACGCGTGGAAAAGCAGCAACTAAACAGAAAAACCCAGCCGACAAGCTGTCACTCTCCACAAGGGGCGGATCACTCTCTGCTGCTTCCTAAGGGGACGTGAGGGGGGATGGAGCCACACAAGCAGGCAGCAGGGCCCGATGGCTCTCGAGATGTGGAAGTTCCGGGAAAGCCACATGGGCTGAGTGGGACCAGAGACGTGTCCTCTGCCCCCTCCAGCTGGGCCAATAGCATCTGGGGGAAGGAACCCCTTCTGGCTGCTTTTATTGATACTGCTTTTTATCCCTCACTAGAGTCTTTTTGTTACCAATAAAAAAAAAAGTATCCAAAAACCTGAAAAGGTATTGCGTAGGTTCTAAAGATGGGGATCATAATCCTTTTCCCACGAGGCTCCAAGAAGTTGAGTCATGGACTTGGGTCCCTGTGGGGGCCGGTGGCACATCAGAACCTGACCTTGGCTCTCAGTGTCCTTTCTGTCACCAAGCGCTGTGGTGTTCCTTGGGTTCCGGCCGGCCCTCTTCTGTCCCTAATAGTGTATTCTTGGATGACGGGCATGTGGCCAAATTAGTCGGTTATCGGCTAATAACTGCACCGCCCACTATTGTCCGAGCCCACGGCCCAGGTGGCGCTGGCCGGCGATGGCTAAGACCGTCACTAGGAGGCACACAGCCACTGCAGGTGCTAGGAGGACCTTCCACCGCACACGCCTGAGCCCTCCACCCCACGGGTGAGGCACGTCCTGCCCTCAAGAGCAGAACCGCGGCTGGTGGGACCGGCCGAGAGCACGCGGCAGGTGGGCGGGCAGGCGGGAGGGAGCCGAGCAAGTGCGCCGGCTTCCTGAGCTGACACTGAACAGGTGCTTCCCCGGAGCCTGCGGACGGCCTGCTTGTCGCCCATCTGTCCAAACAGCAACGTGCCAGGCCACGGGCTGCTCCAGACCCCGGCTCCCCCTTCGCGGGCTTTCGGGAGTCGGCACTTTCACGGAGCTGGCATTCGCTCTCTGCAAGGGCTTTGTTTGTTTGGTTCGTTTTTTGCCAGTCTTTGAAAATTAGTCTAATCCTCTAAAACCCACCCCTTGGAAGAAGAGAAAAAAAGGCTATACGTATCCATGATCGTAAAACATGATTTCTCCAGGGGCATATAGCCACACTACCGAAAGTAGGTTCAGCTACATCCTTGCCAAATTTTTTCTTTTTTCTTTTCTGTTTCATTTAAGGAAGACTGACTAACAATATTTGAACACTGAAGATCTGAAAAAAACTATATTGCCTAGTCCATGTTAATGCACGAACATACACTACATGTGTGAAAAGCTCAGGTTCAGTTCAGGCTCCTGTCCAGCCTGGTTCACTCTCCCCCTTTGTCTGCAGGGTGGCCTCGGCCAGGGGGCTGTGCCCCCACCTAAGCCCTCGACTCCACAAAACAGGGGGGTGGGCAAGCGTGCTCCGGCCGTCAGCCAGCGGAGGGAAGCCACAGCGTCCCTTCCACCCAACTCGCCCCTGGCGGGAGTGGGAGTGCACAGACACCCGGGCGTGAGCAGTGAGTGGATATGCGCAGTGGGCAGGAGCAGTGTGTGTGAGCAGTAGGTGTTAGTGAGTGTGCACTGTGGGAGTGTGTGTGGGCAGGCCTCCTCCCTGTGGCCCCCTCCCCCCCCCCGGCTGGCACTGCAGGCCGTCCGCCCTCCTCTCAGACCCGTAGGACCTGTCGGACCCTCAGTCTCGCATCAGGGGCCGGGAGTCATCCTGTCTCAGGGATGGTGCCGTGTCCCCATCCCCACTGACCACGTGGAGAACACCTACTATCGCTTCCCCAGACTCAGAGACAGCAGAGACCCTGGAGAGGGCGTCATTCCTCCCGGGCAAACATGTGTGGCTGGAGGGCAGGTCAGTGGCTGCCCCCGTGACTCCCCTAACCTGACATGGTCACCTTCCCACTGCACAACAGAGACCGGACTCCCCAGGAGGGAGGCCGAGTCAGGGCCCAGCTCAGCCCATGGACACCTGTGGGCGTGTCCAGATAGACCGGCCAGCCAGAGGCCCTGCTGGACAGCAGGAGGCGCTCACAGGGCACAGGGGCTGTAAGCCATTAGAATCCGCCCCTCAGATCTAATGGGAAGCTGCCCTCTCAGAAAACACACCAAGTTTGCATGCCCATGACCTTTAGCCTCCCCCACCCTGGTCTGCCACCCACATGTTCAACTGCCAGAAGTCCTGAGCTCAAGATCGGACGGAGGAACTCTGCTGCCAGGGGTGCTCCTCGGAGGCCGGGGCAGAGGGCCCAGCAGACGCAGGCCAGACGAGGGCCCCCTTGTCTGAGCAAGGGTCATAGAAGGTGGCCCTGTCTGCAAGGGCTTACGAGGGTCGCTGAATAAGGGCCACCAGTTCAAGACTCACAGGGTGATGAAACGTATCTGACTTTGGGGGGTGGACACACAATGGACACACAGACCATGTGTCGTGGGCATGTGCCCTTGAAACCTACATGATCTTAGCAATCGATGTGTCCCCAGTCGATTTAATTTTTTTAAAAAAGTGACCCAGGGAAGCCCCCTTGGGCTTTTGTTCGAGGATTTGGAAATGTGCCTTTCTGTTTCAGGTAGGGAAGTCCCGGTGATTGTTTTTGTATGAGCCCCCTGAAGTTACATGAAGGGCCCTCCCTAGGGGCGAAAGGCAGCAGGTGGGACGGGAAGAGGGGGCAGCGTGCACGGCCTGCCGGTGGGAGTGAGACCAGGCACCCAAGAGAGGGCCCGGGGCCTGGCCGGTGCTGAGGGCAGGCGGCTGCAGCCTCTGGCTCCAGGGAGGGCACCCAGAGACTTAGCTCAGGGGACGCTGTCCTTGCCGCCTCTGTTCACGCTGTCACAGACTGACAGAGTGACCAAACTACAATCAGGCTCAGTCCCGGCTGAACCTGGGGGAGTCAAGTGGAAACCACGTGCTCTGGGGGTGCGGTAACACCTCCGAAGGAGGAGAGGAAGAGATGTCGCCCCCAGTGGGTGTGTCCCTGTCCACACCACGGCAGGGACAGGCAGGGCAGGGCTGGGCCACTTACAGGCCTTCGGCGAAGCACTCCAGCAGCAGCGTGTCCCCGCGGAGGATGGTCACCGGGTGTGCGGGGCCCTTCTCAGCAGCCGGCGGCAGCAGCAGCGTGGGCCCTCTCTGCTTGATCGAGTTCGCTAAATGGAAAAGAGAAGTCTCCTGTTTTCCTCGAACCCAGAGCCCAGCCCCTGTGCCACCGAAAAGCAGGTGGCCCTGTGCCCCCCACGAGTGTGCCGACGCCACAGAGACGCAGGCTCGCCCCTCCTCTGAACACAGGGCCGCTGAAACGGACTCCCTCTCTGCCTGAGGCTCGGGTGGCCCCGTGAGAGCCCGAGGAAACGCATCACCGCCAGGTCTTCAGGTCCAGGGGCAAACTCGGGACGACCAGTCCCGAGACAGAGGCCCTTCCGTGAACCAGGGCTGTGTGTGATTCCAGGTCTTCCATGTCCGCCCTACCATCCCTGCTCGGTGGCTCTGTGAGTTCATCTCTCACTGGACGTGTCTGGGTGCCTGCTGAGGGCCCCGCTGTCGCACAGCCTCCAGAGCCTGTCCAAGGGACCCTCACTCAAGACCCTCACCCAGGACGCCCGTGGTAGACACTGGGCACCCGTGAATTCGCCACACTCCTCATGTGACACCTGTGTCTCCGGGCTCAGAGGGACACAAGCTGGACAGGCCTGTGGCGGCCTTGCTGACCACACATGGAAGTGTCCCTTGGGTGATTTAAGGAAACTTCCCTGGGAATACTTTTCAAATACAGTGGCAAGTAAGGGGCCTCCACTCTCCATACTCCTTCGGACAGTATTTCCACACGTCCACCTCAGTGGCTTCTGTGCCCTCAGCGTGGGGGGCCGGGCTGGCCGGGATGCCTGCCCAAGCCTTCTCCCGGACGTGCCTCAGACTACTGTTCTAAACAACGTCGTTAAGTTGCAGTCAGAGAATCGATGCTACATATTAGTTACATGAGTGTCCATGCTAATGCAAATATAAACCATATCCGTGTGCTCACATGTCATTAAGTGCAGTATTAAAACAGTTGTGTCGCTGGTGTGCGGTGAAGGTGTCATATCCACATCTGAGTCGTGGACTTCAAAGACTGCGGTGCTCCCGGGCGGAGACCCTGGCCCCGCTGACACTGCAGGAGATGCTCGAACTACCCACTGGCCCCAGTGACATAAAGGCCACCGGCCGCATTCATACACGTGGCCCCTCGAGTTACGGAGACCAGCTCACTGAGTACTACTCGGGCTTACTCCGGCAACTTCCGCAGAACACTAGCTTTGGCGCAAACGAAAATATTCCCCCTGGCTTAGGAAGAAACAGAAAATATTTCATAGGCATTGAGGCTGGGAGACGCTCAGGGCTGCAGGAGACAGGCAGGCCCGTGTGAGGTGTCCCTTGAAGTCCTGCTTTTCGCTTTCACAAACATGGTTTCCGTTCTGCACATGACAGCTACCAGCCAGGTGTCCACTGACCACGAGGGACCTCCGGGGAGACTCGGAATAACCGCTCTGCTAAAACTATGTACGTGTACATGTGGTATGTGTGTGTCTGTGCATGTGGACTATATCACGTATGCACACATGGTTGAATTTATGCGGTCATGCACTTGTGAGTGTCACCCCCTTTGTATATACTGAAGGCGGTGTAACAGACACCTCGATGCCGAGAGATTTTCCCTAACGTCAACACTGGTGTTTTAATAAACTCACAATGGTATCAAAGGGAAAACGCACACTCCAAGATGACAGTGAGCTACCACGGCTGAACACTAACGCCAGCACTCTACCCAGGGTCCACTTACCCTTGGAACCAGTTTCTGTGGATGAACCCGAGGCGTTACGCTTTACTGAAATGAAAAAATGGAAGAAAAAAAAAACTCACAAACATAATGGTGGATGCCGACACCAACAAAGAATGAGGAGTCACAGTGTTTTCTCGGAAACGTCACAAGATGAGGTGTGACTGAGCTTCGCTAGACGTGCCTTTTAGGGAAGCGGTGGAAACGAGTGTTTACACACAGCTCCACCCTGGACCACCACAGATGATGGGTCCAGGTGTGCAGGGTGTGAAGGTCACCTCTAGGGAAGGGAGCCAGCCGAGGCTGCCGCAGGGAAGCCCTGGCATGGCGTGGCACGTGTAATGATGAGAAAGTCGCCACCCAGCCAGACAAGGGCATGGCAGTGCCAACAGTGGCCCGACTCGCACCAAGCATCTTGCCCTGCGAGTCTGTGGTTTTTTCTCCCCCCGGGATGTTTCCCCACGTGGGTACCCAGGCCCGAGGAGGGGCGAGAAGCAATTCAAATGACTTGGTCAATTTGGGAAAGACAGAAAGTTTGGCATGATAGAAATTGTAATACTGTTCCTTTTGCCCTGGCTGGTGTGGCTCAGTGGACTGAGCACCGGCCTGCGAACCAAAGGGCACCAGTTTGATTCCCAGTCAGGGCACATGCCTGCGTTGCAGCCCAGGTCCCCAGGAGGGGGCGCATAAAAGGTGCACACATTGAAGTTTCTCTCCCTCTCTTTGTCCCTCCCTCCCTCCCCCTCTGTCTACAAAGGAATGAATTGTGCCCTAAATGCGCTAAGAAGGGAGTTTGGTTTTCTGGCTGCGAGTGTCGGGGCCCTGCAGAGCCGCAAGGGCTGGCGTCTCGCACCAGGGCGGTGTCTCTGGAGCTGAACTAGACGTGACGTGGCAGAAAACGTGGCCGGGCCCTCACTGGCCCCGGCAGGGACGAGGTCACAGACACGCGTGTGTTCGGCACTCACGGCGGAAGGGGCGCCGTCTGTACTCACAGCTGCTGACTGTCAGCTTCATCGGCATCTTCTGCACGATGGTCCGCAGCCGGGGGAAGGCGGCGAAGCAGCAGTAGTCGCTGCGGCTGTCCCTCTCCTCCACGTTGGCGAAGTACAGGTCCCCCTTCTGGCTCATGTACACACGCTCGTCCTGCTCGATGTGCTCCAGCTCTGGGGAGAAGCGTCTGCCGTCAGGGGAGGGGCGGCGGCCCTCGGCCTGGCCGGGCGTCTCGGTCCCTCAGAGCACCGACCCTGCACACCGAGGCTGTGGGTCCGGTCCCCGGTCAGGGCACACACACGAGTCAACAGTGAACGCATCACCGCGGGGGACAGCAAACCAACGTTTCTCTCTTCCTTCCTCTCTCTCTCAAATCAGTAGGTAAA
>PVIA01011841.1:0-41696 GCA_004024845.1 Tonatia bakeri
CCATTCTTGCGTGTAGTGGTAGCTCGTTCCTTTGATTCGCATTTCCCAGAGGACACGTCACGTGGAGCATCTGTTCATGGCTCATTTGTGCTCATGTGCATCTTCTTTGCTGAGGCGTCTGTTCAGGTCTTTGGCCCATTGTTTTAATCCGGTTTTTGTTTCCTTACTGTTGGGTTTTAACTGATCTTTGTGTGGTTTTGAATGACAGTCCTTTATTAGATGTGTCTTTGGCAAATATTTTCTCCATGACAGTGTCTTTTCCTAGAATAGAAGCCTACAATTTTATTTTATTTATTTCTATTTTATTTCATTTATTTTTAGAGAGATGAGAACAGAGGGAGAGAGGGAGAGAAACATCGATGTGTGGTAGATATATCAAGTGGTTGCCTCTCACATGCCCCCAAATGGGGACCTGGCCCACAACCCAGGCATGTGCCCTGACTGGGAATCAAACCCGTATGCAACCCTTTGGTTCACAGGCCAGAGCTCAATCCAGTGAGTCATACCAGCCAAGGCAGAAGCTTGCGATTTTAACAAAGTCCAGCTTATACCTTCTTTCTTTCCTGAATTGTATCTTTGGTTTTGTATCAAAGAGGTCATCTCCATGCCCAAGGTAGATGTTGATTTTTTTTCAAATTCTCCTTGTTTTCTGTTAATTGTCTGTGCTTTTGTGGATTTTTTACTTTGTCAGCTCTGTGCTGTCGCTTTCTGTGTTCTAACACCCTGTTGTTATTTTTCAGGCCCCACATCTCCACCTTGTTGACACTGGGGCTGTGTGTGAGGGAAGGTTTTTGTTTTCTTTTCAAAAGATTCTTGGTCTTCTGTCTTGCTCCATGAAAATTCCTTGCTTGTTTCGGTCTCTTCCATGGCAGCTTCTTAAAGGGGGTAGGACATGTCTTTTGGGTGTCCTCTATAGGTCCATGCTTTGAGTCCTCTGGGTCTCCTATGCCTCCCCATAGATTCCACCACATCCCTCTCTTTCCAGTAGAACATGAGCCCTCACTCCCCTCTGCCTGGGGAGCCAAGGCAGATCCCTCTGCTCTGCTGTGTGGCTGAAAACAAGGGTGAGCATGAAGTCAGACCCTGGCACACGGCACTACCTACGTCCCTTTTCTTTTTGTCCCATTTGGGTCAGGCATCGCTTTATGTATAAGTGGTGATGTCAGGAATGAAATTTGTGTTTAGTCTGTGTTCCATAGTTTTTCACCCTCTGTATTTAGGAAAACTTGCTGTTTGCAGAAAAGGAAATGTTACAGTAAAGCTCTCCTTAAATTATAAAACCCAATTTTTTGAATAGGTAATATTGTCCAAAGCAAAAAATAAGAAATGTCGAGTGCACTGAAACTGGTTGGAAGGGGCCCTACTGGGCATGTCAGGTACTATTCAGAGCATCATATTCACAAGGGGGCAGCTAGTTCTGACCCACTGAGTGAAAGAAGAATGTGTGAGTTCATGCTGGTATGGATGCCTGGAGCTGGAAAGGTGGTTCCTTACAGCACAGTGCTGACAACAGAAACAAATGGCTAGGTAGAAGAGCACCGTTTGACAATGTTAGGGCACTACAACCAGAGAGGGTGTGTGTTTAATGAGCTGGATGTGCACACTCATTTAGTGCTCAGGTGGAGAGAACTGGAGTGGAGAGACTTACTGACTCCACCTGAGCCTGTCCTCAGGCTGTCAGGGGTCCTCAGGGTGTCAGGGGCAGTGGGGATCTAGACATACTCCCTAGGTGGATGCAGTGGAGCATGTCTGCACTAGGCCCATAGGGTATCCTTCACTGGCCTCTGACTCAGCAGTATCTGTCATAGTCTAAAGACTGAAACACTTGGTTACTTCTGGGGGCAGGTTCATCAGCGTTTGAGAAAGTGACCATTTTTTTTCTTTGGAATGAAACTTGAAGAGTAAAAGTGCTGCAGCTCGGAGAGGCCAGGCCTGAGCAGGTCTCGCGCCCTGGGGGCCTTCTGGGACTGAGAGCCTGCTCTTGCCAGCCAGTGGACTCCTGTCCCTGCCTGCCTGCTCTCTGACCTTGGGAGACTGTTGGCTAGATGATGTCCCAGTGATTTTTACTTTGCTGAGTGAGAGGAGCCTGGGGTGAGACTGGCCTGGACATGCCATAGATATTCTCACACAAGCATGTTGACACGCCACACAGGCCCCCTCCTCCTCTGCTGGTGGGAGCCCCCCTGACAGCGCTACCCCTGGGCCCTTGCTATGCCTTGAACTCAGTGCCCAGGTGTCGGTCCTCATGTCCTGCCTGCGGGGTTTGTTGAAAAAGGTTGGCTTTTTTATTTTTGTCGGGGGCTGGGAGACTAGCTCCCCATGCATTTGTTGTCACCTTGAGCATGGGCCGTGTTTCACTGGGGCTTGGTGGGGCAATTGAAAGACTGGGGTCCTTAGTTTGATTGTTTTTGGCCCTCTTTGTAGGAGACCGTTAGGCGTGGTGTGGGCTGAGCTCCCACTCAGAGATGCACAGGACCCACGCCCATGGATAGGTTCTCCCATGGGGAATCAGGCCTGCAGTGTGCCTAGGTCCGCTTTTAGTCTTGCTCTTGCCAAAAAAACTCCCTCACCCTGAATTGAAGACATTTACTGCAAAGTAACTTCCTAAAATCCAAGGATGAGTGTAACCGGTTCAACCACTTTTGCCTTTTCATTTGCAAATATCCTTCTGTGATGTGATTAGCAGCATTGGCTCCTTTGTTTTCTGTAAAAGGTAACCACCTAAAGCGAGCCTGTGCATAGTTAATGAGGACCATCATGTAAAGACTGGTCATGGCAAGGGCCAAGGCTTTTGCTCCCCTTGAGAGAAAAGCCATGCTGTCCCTTTTCCTCCACCAGACTCGGTAGTCCGTGTGAATGTCTTATTTCATCCATAATGATGGGGACACTGCAGGCCAGTGTCTGCATCACCCCTTGAAAAGTTCTGTTAGATTGGAGAGGATCTGGCATTCCTTGAAAGCTATGTGTGTTGGATGGTAAATGTCAGCCCTGTTCCTAAGATTCCCAGGCTCTCCCTTCTAAGGAGTATGGTGGGGAGGTGGATTGAGAGACCCAGCATGTAGGACTATTTCTGTAGCTTGGGGACTGGTATTTCTTTAGCTTCTGTCCTGTGAGTTTTCAGGAGAAAGCAGGGTGTTTGTCTCTTTGTCCATGGTAGGAGGGTGGGTAGTCTCTGAGCTGTGCCTGTGCTGCTAACCCTGGGTAGCACAGAAAGAGACCTGGGGGACCCCTTCCTTGTCTCTGCAGGTTTCTCTGGCCAGTGTGTCTCCCTCCGGTCTACAGCATGGGGAATATCTTTGCAAACCTCTTTAAGGGCCTTTTCGGCAAAAAAGAAATGCGCATTCTGATGGTGGGCCTGGATGCTGCAGGGAAGACCACCATCCTGTACAAACTGAAGTTGGGTGAGATCGTGACCACCATCCCCACCATAGGTGAGGAGGCCAGGCCACTGGGGGCTGTGGGAGGATGCGGTGGCTGCTGGGGGGCTTGGTTCACATTGAGCCATGCTCCTTCAGGTTTCAACGTGGAAACTGTGGAGTACAAGAACATCAGCTTCACCGTGTGGGACGTGGGCGGTCAGGACAAGATCCGGCCTCTGTGGCGCCACTATTTCCAGAACACACAAGGTGATGGAGGGGGGCTGTGGCTTGTGGGAGAGGTTGAGAGTCCTTGGCACCTTCACTGATGGCTGCTCCTTGGCAGGTCTCATCTTTGTGGTTGACAGCAACGACCGAGAGCGTGTCAACGAGGCCCGAGAGGAGCTCATGCGGATGCTGGCAGAGGACGAGCTCAGGGATGCTGTTCTGCTCGTGTTCGCAAACAAGCAGGTATGCACTTGTGTGTGACCAAGCCACCCCAAGGGACTGGAGGTCTGAAGGGATCACAGGTCGGGAGTGCGGGGGGTCCCAGTCTTCCCGATCACTCATGGCGGCCATGCCACCTTGCTCCTCCCACCAGGACCTCCCCAATGCCATGAATGCAGCGGAGATCACGGACAAGCTGGGCCTGCACTCTCTGCGTCACAGGAACTGGTACATTCAGGCGACCTGTGCCACCAGTGGGGACGGGCTCTATGAGGGACTGGACTGGCTGTCCAATCAGCTCCGGAACCAGAAGTGAACCGCACTCTTCTCTCCCCCCTCACTCCCTCCTTCACCCTCGCTTTTCCTCTCATGTGGCAGCCGTGCCCCTGTGGTGTGAGTGCCAGAAGCTGTCTCCATGGTCGGTCCCAGTGTGCTTCACCATGCTGTACATGTGCAGACGCAGCCTGCAACCGGGTTTTTATTTAATGTAAATAGTTCTTGTTTCCAATGAGGCAGTTTCTGGTACTCCTATGCAATATGACTCAGCTTTTTTTATTGTAAAATGAGAATCAACCCACTGTCTAGTACTGAGAAGGGATTTTAGGCTCCGGGTCCTGTAGGAGTAGCTGTCAGATCAGTCCAACACTACTCTGGGCTTTAGATCTGTGTTGAGATCCATTTTGATGGTTGATTTTTAACCCAAGCTCAGTGCATTTTTTAAAATAGTTACAAATACAAGATAAAGAGACACTTGAACACAGAGAAGGGGGAAATGTGCCTACTGTAGGTTCTGTAGTAATGGCCTGAGTCCAGTCTACCCATGGTCTCTCTCGCATCTGGAGCATGTGGTGGGCTGAACCAGCCACAAAACATTCTGCATGGTCCCTTACGGTCCCTGAATGACTTGTCTCGCTGGGTCTTCCGCATTCCATAGCGTTTGCTGTACCTGTGCTTATACCACTGCCCCAGGGAAGGTCTGGGGCTGTGGCCACCACTGATGGACCCCTTGGAGGGACCTCAGCCTTCCCTTGGGTTGGTGTAGGTGCTTTGGCAGGATCACTCTGGCAGAGCAGGAGCCCCTCTACGGTCCCCATGCACGCTCACTTGCTCCAGGTTGTCTGGGTCTCACCAGTAGGAGCACGGACATGTGACTGGTTATCTTAGAGCCTAGCTCCTCAGAGCCCCTGTCCACATGTGCTTTCACTCCTTCAGCCTGCAAGGGTCAAGTTTGACATCAAAATCAACAACCTCTACTTTTTTCTTTTGTATTTTGATAAACACTGAAGAAGCTGGAGCTGTTAAACTTTATCTTGGGGGAAAATCTCAGAACTGGTTTATCTGGTGTCGTGGAACCTCTTACTGCTTTCAATACACAATTAGTAATCAACTGTTTTTGTATACTTGTTTTCAGTTTTCATTTCGACAAAACAAGCACTGTAATTATTAGCTATAGAATAAAATCTCTTAACTATTTCATGGCTTTCCAGTGCATGGGTGCCACTGACCAAGGCTGCCTCCTGGGGCATGGGCAGGAATAGCTTAGGGAGTGTGGCCACCCCTGACCAGCTCCCCACCTCTGGGGCAGGTGTAGCTGAGGGAGGCACTGTTGGGGACTTCCTCTTTGGTCTCTCCACTAGCAATCCAGTCCTGATCCTGGTCCAGGTCCAGTCTTGGTGATGACAGGCTGAGAGAGGACCAGCAAGATCCCCGTGTGGGGTGTGCCTGATGGACCAGGGCCTGGGATCACCTGTGGAGGCATCCCTAGGAGAAACAGGAACCCTTGGTCTAGTTCTATATCTTTGCCTCAGGAGGCTTTGCCACGGTGCACACCTGTGCCCATTTGAGTGCTGTGGGCCCGCTATTAGTTCCTTAGGGGCTTGTCCCTCTGACCTTAGAGCCCTTTTGGGCACACCTACTACCTGGCCAAGCCAAGGTCCAGGTAGCCATCCAACCCTTGTGTAGCCAGCCCTCTGCCATGTTCAGTCTGAGATAATAGCCCAACAGGTTGAGAAACAGGGCTCTGAAGACAGAATAATATTTACTTTTTATTGTCTTTAAAAATTAGAGGCAAATTGAATATATGTGATAATAATGAATCCAGCTTGGGTTTTCTCTTTACTCCAATGCAATGATAAGTTCTTGTTTCTTCTGGGGACAAGGTGGTGAATGACTGCAGGCATACTTCCCAGCAGAGGAGCTGGGATGCAGGGGTTGGGGGGTTGCACCTGGAGTTCTTCCCTGCCTGGAAGGAGCAGAGCAGACTCAGCGGGCAAACAAATAGGGACGCATGGAACAGGAGGCAGGAGGTACCTGTGTGGCTGAGGAATAAGGGTGTCTCTAGGTACAAGGCCACTTCCACCACACCTCCACCAGTTAGCAGCATCCCCCCTGGCCACCTTTCCCCCCTGCACTCATACCTCAGCAAAGCCCTGCAGCTGAGCCATTTCTGGTTCCTCTACCCTCTCTGCTGGCCACCAGGAGTCCCCTTCCTAGTGGGATCTCAGGTCCTGCTGGAACCCATGGCATTCACCTCATTTTCCCACATCAGTTTGTATTGGAACACTGTGATCTTCAATTTAAAATAAGTTGTGACTCAGTGGATTGAGTGCCAGCCTGAGAACGAAGGGGTTGACAGTTTGATTCTCGGTCAGGGCACATGCCTGGGTTGTGGACCCAGTCCCCAGTAGGGGCTACACATTGATGTTCTCTCTCTCCCTTCCCCTCTAAAATTAAGTATTTTATTTTTTAAAAGTTTTTAAGTACAAAGGTAAGTCAACACAAAGAAAAGCAGAAATAGCAGTATTTGGAGCCTAAGGCCGGTGAACCTCCGGGGCAGATGTCTCCCTGGGGGGCCTGGGGTCATCTGGGGCTGAGGCAACACCTTGCCTGCTTACACAGGGGCCTAGTAGGGCCCCATAAACTTGTCCTCCAGTTCCCTGGCAGGGCACAAGCTCCAAGGCTTCACTGAGAACAGATCCTGCCCGAGGTGGGCAGGGTCCTGGTAGACTGAGCCTCTGTCAGGCCCTTGGGGAGACCCAAGAAATGCCCAGTGTGAGGGGCCACTTAACCACTTGGCCTAGCCCCACAGGCAAGTTGCTGCACTTAAGTGGCAGGAGCCAGGGACAGAAAGAGGCTGCCCAGGTCTTGTGCTCCTTTTCTCTTGTGCTCATTTTTCCTGTTCTTGCGACTCTCGGGGCTGAGAGTTGGGGATACACGGAGTGCCAGTGTTTAACCACAATAGCCACACATGGCTGTTCACCAAGCGAAGTTCCTCGGTACCATGGCCAGCTGCTGGCATAGTAGGTAACTCAGATAGGGACCTTCCCATCTAGGCAGAAAAATTCGTGGGACCTTCTCAAAGCCTCTTCCAGCACAGTCGCTGCCAGGTAGCATCCTCTTGCACCCTCCGCCCCCCTTATTTGGCCTCTAGAGTGGCTACTGCTCCAGGGGCCCCTAAAGCAGTAGGGGGGAGGGCACCTCACACTTGTGGCCCCATGCACCTGGCAACTCACACCATGGGGCTGCCTGATTTCTGGGCTCACAGCCTAGGGAGGCTCCCAAGAAGAAAAGGGGGTCTCAGGCCAGGAATATCCCTGACCCAAGAAGGAGAGAGTAGACCTGCTGAGAACCCAAAGTCCTGTAAACCCTGGGTCCAGGGCCCTCAACCAGCCCTTACCGAGGCTCCCCCTTTTGCTCCTGGCCTCCGCTTCTTCCAGGCGTGAAGGCACCTGGCCAGTTGCTCTCTTTGCACAGTGCTGTCGAGGGAGCCACTCTTGGGGGGCTGCATGGTGTCCCTGATATTGAAGAACCAGCTCCAGATTCCTGGGCCAGGAAGCTGGGAGAGCCTCCAAGGGGAGATGGCCCATTTGGCATCCTCAACGCAAAGAGGAACTCAGGCTGCCCCCTCCCCCATGAGACCCCAGGACATTCTTCCTCTGCTGCACGATCTGCCTGCTCCCCCCCGCCGCCGCCGCAGCCGCCAGCCACTGAGGCTGGAGCAGAATGTCGAATGGGAATGCCAGCCGCCTCCGGGTGCTCTGGTCTTAACGCTCCCATGTCACGCTCTGCAACATCATACCTGCGCTCCGCTCCTTCACATCCTAGTCCCACTCGGCTCTGGTTTTGGACCCATGCCCGGAAAGGGCGGAAGCTGGACCCCAGTACCCGGCTGGCATGACAACCATTAGAGGTCACATTGTGTGGTGGTGACACCAGGATCCAAGAGCAGTCCCCGAAAGTCACCCTCTCCCATGTGCTGTGTGTGCAAGAGCTCACAGACAGGCACTCCTGAGGAAGTTTCCTGCAGCACCGAGGTTCTCGCTGTCACATCCACAGCTGTGGGTGGCAACAGTGCTGGGACCGTCTTGGTCATGGGATGTGAGGGGTGTGGATGCGCACGCCACCGCACTTGGTCCAGTGGTCCGTGGCAACGCCAGTAAGAATGTCTGCCTATGTACTGGCCAAGGCTCCGCACAGGCACGTGGCGTTCACTGCTGATGGCTCGGTACTCTTCGATTAAGTGCTCCCTGCTTGCAGCTCCAGGACTTGGAACAGGGTGTCCACTTAAGTGGTCTGTAGGTACTCAGTGGGGAGGGCAATGAAGAGGCTTCTACCTGCTCTCCTGACTCACCTCTGCTGACTCCCTCACTAGCCCTTTTAGGGGCTTCCACAGCGGGTGTCAACAGGGTTTGAGCCCCAACCACTGTCAAGTTTGAGCCTCAGTTCCCACGCATGGGAGCTTCAGGTCTGCTCCTGCACCTGCTCAGGGGCCTTCAGCATGTGTACAAGTCCAAAGCCACAGGTGCGCTTCTCTGCAGGATCACAGCTTTGGTAGGGGAAAGCATGTTGTGGTACGAGGCATGGGTCCGGGGGGGCATGAAGGAAGCACTGGGGAGCAGCAGGGTCATTTCAGCCAGCTCCCCCATACTCCTATCACCACCTGGGAAGGCCCAACTAGTCTGGACACTGGAGGGTAATCAGTGTTAATGGCATTTTAGGGTGAGGTGACTGGGGAGAAGGGGGTACAGAAGCATGGGAGGGGGCAATAAAAGCCCCCACCTTTATAAAATGCAGCCAGGACTCTGACCACTCTCAGGCTGCCCAGATCTCTCCAGCTAGACCTTGGGTCCATCAGTTCTAGAAAAGGAAAAAAAAAATCCCCTCCATATCTAGTTGGGCTCCTCATGCCCAAAAGTTTGATTGCCTGCCTGCCTGCCTTCAGAAGCAATCACATTAGGTGGATTTAGCCAGGCACCTCCTCTCCCCAGTGTTTCCCATCACTGACTCCACCCTGCTCCTGGCACAAATCCTCACTTTTCCATGCAACACTCAGCCTCTTCCTCTTAGTGCACCCACCTCCACAACCCTACCTTGAGTAAGGTCTGCCTTGCTGTCTTCAACAGGTGTCATGAGTAACTTGGCCCTGAACAGTGAGTGTAGACACTGTTGTGCAGTGTCCCTGGAGATGAGTGGTAAGCAGTGAACTGGGGCAGCAGCTGGAGGGATGAGGGTTCCAAGGATGCTGCCCACGTGGGAATGTCCCTGAGTAGGCCAGCAGGCTGGTAGACCCTGGAGGGCAGTTGCCAAAGTAGCTGCACATGGCCAGCTGTGTGCTCAGCAGACCAAGGAGAACTGCAAACTAGAAGGTGGGTGCTTAGCCTGGCATCCCTCCCTGTAAACCGCCATCAGAGGCAGCGTCGTGTCCCACAGGTTTCTGCCTCCCTAGTGGGGCCTGGGACACCTTCCACACAACCTGTGTGTATGGCAATGTTCTACAGGCCCTCAGGTTTATGAGAAAGATCCTGAGAGTTAGGGTCCCGGGATCAATCCACAGCCCATGACAAGATGCAGCCCAGGCTCGGGCCAGGTCAGTTGCTTATGTAAAGGTTGGCGATTGCTCCCTCAGGTCTTGCAGAATGCCCATCCTGTCCATGTGAAACCTACCCCTTGGCCAGGAGGTGGCAGCCCATTGTAGCACATAGCTAAGACCTGAAGAGTTAGCAATGGGGCTGCTCCCCTTGTTCCATGTCAGGAAGCACCTCCTCACTGCTTATGGGCAGGGCTGGGGGATCCCAAGAGGGGCAGAGCAGGCCAGCTTCAGGCTAGGTGCCAGTGTCCTTGGATCCCACCTACTCCCCATGCTTTATGCTGGCAGTGGGGGCTCGGGCCCAGAGTGGCTGTGCAGCAGCAGGCACCTCCTGCAGTGACAGTTCATGTGCCCTCTGAGCCTCCTCCTAAAACCACAGCTTGACCCAACTCAGCCCTCCAGTGGGCTTAGTCTCAGACCCCTCCAGCACATGTTTGACAAAGAAAGACAAGGTGGATTTACAATCCTAATGCTCAATTTAAAGATGAATGCCCCTCCCCATTTACAGCATCCTGAGCCAGGACAGCTTGTGGGCATGGTCACTTTTTGGTCCAAAACTGCTTGTACCGCTCCAAGTCAAAGTTATCAAGGAGCTCTGGCTCCTTCTCCTTCCCTCGGAGCTGGGCCTCACGTTTGCGGAACCGTGACCGTCTCTCCTCTGGGGACAGGGCATCCAGGTCCATGGGCATCTGTGGAGAGAGGGTGTGCACTTAGTCAGCAAAAGGCACAAGGATGTCCTTCCGACCCCCACTTCTCTCCCTCTTTATAGAAATTTCTTGTTGTTTACCCAGGATGTTTTGTTTGTTTCTACACAGCCCACTGTGGCTGTCTGATTTTGGGTGCGTGGAGTTCCATGCCTTGCCCACTCTCCCCTCCCTGCCTAGCCCAGACCCGCACTCCAGAGAGGGGAGCTTACCACCAGCATTCGTCTGGGCTCCCGGTAGCGGATGTGGATGGTGGAGCCATCCTGCTTGACCAAGAGCACAAGATAGAGGCGTGCATAGGCCTGTCTGTGCACACGGGTGAGTGAGGCTCTGCTGCTGTCAGCCTGGTGGGAGGACATGTGCAGGCAGCGGCCCACAGGGGCAGCCCCCATCACCACCTGCTGCCACAGGAATCTGCAGATACACATGCTAGTCAGTGGCAGGTGCCGAGACCAGAGTGCCCACCAAGATCAGGTCAGCCAGCTCCGATGGGTGCCCACAGCAACCCTCTAGTTCTGGCCGGGGTCTGGTACACCATGTATGGGAAGAGGCCGAGGGAGGTGAGAATACGAAGCTTCCAGACTGCGGAAGGCAGTTGGCTTAGGACAGCACTCTAGGAGTCTGGAGTCCTGAACATGAGCCCTAGAGCAGGAAGTGGCCTCTAAAGAGGAACACAGACGTGATGCTGTGCACTGAATGTTTATGTCCTCAAATTCCCATGTTGAAGCACTAACCCCCAATAAAATGGCATTAAGAGCAGGGCCTTTGGGAGGTGATCAGGGTTACATGAGATCATGAAAGTGGGGCACCTGCATTGGGAATGGTCCCTTGTAAGAAGAGATGGGAACTTGCTCTCTCTCTGCCCTGTGAGGACGTGGAGAAGGTGTCCATCTATGAACCAGGAAGAGGAACGTCTCCAGGATCACAGGGAACAAGGTACCCAGTCTGTGGCATTCTGTTGGGGCAACCTGAGCACACATGACCTGTGGAGCCCACTCAGTTTCAGACATGGCAGACTCAAGACCTCCTACACAGGGCAGGGCAGGTGCTCCAAGGTGACAGGAAACTGCAAGTCCCTGCTCTGCCCCACCCCTGTCTCTCACCCACTTGGGGCCTTGCTTTGTGACCCCCAAATTCCCTCCAGCCTGGCTCTCATGCAACTTATGATTCAGACCCACCCCATGGACTTCACAGCTGACACCCAGGGCTGTGGGCCCATCTCGGCCAGGCTCTGACGGCCTGGTCACAAGAACCGCAGCGAATTTACTGTTAGGTCCCAGACCACCAGCTAAGCCAGTCCCTGCCTTGAGAAGTGAAGGACAGGAGAAAAGAGATGGTGGGCAGCTCCAGCACCAGAGAAGCCTGCGGTCAGCATCAAGAGCCTGGGGCACAGCCACTTGTGAGAACCTGAGATCAGTGGGTTGAAGCTTTTGGATGGGGATGGAGCCAACCCTTGAAGAGAATGTGGATACTCTCCCACTGAGAACAGCATCAGTTCCCACATGAACCTCTCCCAGGATGAAGGCCCTCCAGGCAATGCTGTAGCCAGAGTCCCTTTCCTGTGTCACACCGGCTCAGACTCCAAGTGCCACCTCTGTCTCCCCACATTCCACAGGAACAAGACACCTGCCCTTGTTTCCTCCTCTGGCAACACTAACCACACTATGCTTCCCATTTGGGGAAGGCAATGGGGCAAAGGAGACAGGCAGATAGAGAGGCAGTTCCAGTGGAACAGCAGGAAGGCCATGGCATTCTCCAGGGCTAGGCTGCAGGCTCTGGATAGGGAGCGACTCCCATCACTAGTTGTTTGGTGCTAAGTAGTCCACGTTGCTCCTGTTCCCCTCAGTACTCTGTCAAAGCCTCTGTATGTGTGTTCTTGTGTGTATTATTCAGATAAACACACTGGCTGGGGAGGCATCCCTAAGAGCATACCCTGAGGCTCCAGAGTTGACCTTCCTTTAGGTGGCCCTGTGACCACAACCCCAAGGGGCCTGGAAACCTGTGCTTACCCAAGTATGCTGCGTGCAACGGCCATTCCTCCTGAGCGACACTGTAGCATGTGCAGGCCGAGGGTTAGTTACTGCCTGGTGTGTCACCTGCTGAGCAAGAAAAGTCTTTTAACAGGAAGGCTTTTCCACATAACTGGTCCTTGCCAAGTCTTAGCCAAGAAGAAAGCCACAGAACCAGTCATGTCTCCAAGCAGGCATGTTATTCCTAAGTCAATGGCAGTCTCCCGGTAAGCTATCAAGCTCTCGGCCCAGACCTGGCATCAGAACCACCTGTTGAAGGTCTGTGAACAGGAGATGCCCAGGTCCTACTCCCAAAGATCCTGACTCCGTCAGTACGTGCAGGGTCTAGGCCCGTTTGGGTGAGTTACAGGAAGCTGCTCTGAGCGCGGAGGGCAACATGAACGGAAGCTGCTTCACACCATGCTGGCCACGATCATTTAGTCTCACAGAGTCTAGCGAGGTAAGGGTCCCTGTGGCACGTGGAGGCAGCTAAAGCCCAAGATCAGTCTTAGTAAGTCCGGACTCGCAGGGAAGTGTCTGTGACTGTACTGCGACAAACCGTAAGTTTCAAAGCCAAATGCCTGAGGTGTCGGCATTCCAACACCCCCGAAACAGAAACTAGCCATCCGGGCCGATAGAGGCGGGTTTGCCTCGCTGTCCCCTACCTGTCAGGGCAGGGCATCTGCAGGACTCCCTCCGCCTTAGGAGGCCACCCGGCCGCAGAGAGAAACGCTGTGAGGTTCCAAGCGGGTGCCCGCGGAGCCAGAACCCTCCCTCCCTTGGGCAAGCACTCCCGGGCCCGCACAACGCAGCTCCAACCTGCCACGCTCACTGAGCTCGAGACAGCCACGAGCCAGACCTCTTGGGAGCGGCGATGCAGCGCGCCGTCCTCCTGCGGCTGACCCCTGCCGGCGAGGCCTCAGGTCCTTTAGGAGCGCTCCGTCGCGCGGCGCTTACGCAAGCTGTCCGGGGCGGTGCCGGACCGGGACGGAGTGACGTTGGCCCTGCGGGCGGAAGTGGGCTGGTGCCGCGCTGCGTCGTTACTCTCCGGGAGAGCTGTCTGTGGCCCTTTATGCTGCGGCGCCCACTGGCGGGGCTGGCGGCAGCCGCCCTGGGCCGCGCCCCGTCGGACGGTGAGTGTCAGCTGGGCGCGCAGGCTCCCGAGGGCCTTTCTGGGCGCCGCCGCGGCCACACGTGTCCGAGGCGTTCGGGGTCCTGTGCGCCCGGGATGCCGCTCTCGCGGAGTCCTCGTGGGGCCGACCCCGAAGTCCTCAGGGGTTTCCAAGGCTGGCTTGTCGCAGAGGCCCAGCAAGCAGAGCGAGGGACGGCGAGGACTGGTTAATGTGGCTCTTCATGGAGGTGCATTGACTCCACTTACACGGTCGCCCTTGTTCTGAGGTTGTGTCCTCTCTGTTCTGCCTGTGGATGTTGAAGTGGCTTTCGGTGGCCGTTTTTCTTACTCGGGCACATTAAAAGTCGGATTCTCTGTGCCAGTTCTCAAAACGTAGGTGGGAATTCTGGCACGGAAAGCGCCAGCTTGTAAAACCCCTGCAGCCTGAGGATTCGCGCTGGAGGCGGAGGGGAAGCAGCCTGACCCCCTCCCCGAGGTGGGCCGTGCCGCAGAGGTGAAAGCCCTGCGTGCCGAAGGCCGCGACAGCCTTCCGACCGGGAGTCCCCACAGCTGGTTCCCGCTTGTGGGCCCAGGACGACGGGACTGCCCCTGCCGGGCCCTGAAGCAGATGCTTGGGACAGGCTCTCCAGACTTGAGGGTGTGATGATTTGATGTTCAGCTTCCCTCGGGCCCAGAACCCTCAAGTCTAGGTTAATGGGTCCGCCCCTCTCCAATTCTTAGACGTTCTTTTGGGAACAGAGAGGGAGCGAGCCTAGTCCATCCAGGGGCTGGTTTGGGAGGAGCGGTGAGGCGGGGCACCTCACCTGGCACCTGGCACTGTTGTCTTTCACTGGGGAAGAGAGGCACTGTAAACAGCAGTGCCAGCCAGCCAGTGTGGGGTGGGGCCCACAAGGACAGGAAGAGGGGAACTTGCCTTTCCTGATCAGCCTCTTGTGAGTTTCCTAGGCAGCGTGCCTGTCCAAATGTGGGCTTCTCTGGAGTTTTCTGTCACTCTTAGACCTTCCACACTGTGACTTGCTGTGATGGATGCAGGAAAACTTTCCTCTTCTCCCCCCAGGAGGGATTGGGAACAGGTGGGGTTTCCTGTGTTGCTCCTGAGGAGCTTAATTTCCTGCCAGGTGAGTCCCCACTCTATTCCTGCTCATAGAATGCCACAGGACTGCCTGTAATACCCAGTTCACTTATATCCTGGTTGGGACCACACCTGTGACAGGTACAGTGTGCCTGGGTTTTGTTTAGATACTGGGTTTAAACCTGGACCTTGATCTTTGGCTGGGATGGGTGGTATCAGCAATTTCATTGAGTAGAAGATTCTGGGAGTTATAATGGTACACTTGCTACTTTTCTATTTTGCCACTCCAAAATTGGGTGGGGTTTTTTGGGTGTTTTTTTCTCTTTTACTCCTAAATTGTAAAGTTCTGTCTTTTGCGACATATTCTGCATAGCTGGAAAAACACATTCCGTTGATCTGAGGAGGAGCAGAAATGAAGGGGGTGTGTGGTGATGTGGTTGGGGGTGGAAAGAGGTGGCGCCAGCACACTTGGAGGGTGGGTCAGTAATTCGAGTGAGGCTCTGGGAGCATTGGGGTGAAGGCAGGCTCTTCTGTGATCAGCTCCAAGTCCCTGCTGACCCTTTGTGGGCTGAGCCTCAGTCTCCCCAGCTCCCTGCTGACTCTGCATGTGCTGGCCCTTAGTCTTCCTGGTTTTGTCTCCCCTGGTTCCTGTTGACTTTGCATTTGCGGGTCTTGGTTTCCTCTTTGTGAGGGTGAGGCTGATACTCTGTAGGGCCTGTGTCCCTCCTGCTTCGTAGCTTGCTTGCCAAAGACCGTTCCCCTCTTGTGCTTCCTCTGCCCTCTGCCCATGGTGCAGAGTTAGGATTTGGTGCAGGCCTGAATCCAGGCCTTTGCCTGTAGGGAAAGAGATCCAGACACGCCATGCAGTACGAGACAGGCCTGGGGTCCTCCATGGTGTGGCTCTTGCCCGTGCTTTTGAGGGGCTAGGCCACTCTTATAGAAGGAATAGTCCTCGCCCCATTGTGAGGAGAAGTAAGAAGGAAATGGCTGGCTGCTTTGTGGCTGTATCCCAGTTCAAGCCAGTTTCCCAAAGGCTAAGTGGGGTTTTCAAGACTACTTGGCCAGTATGTGTCACCAAGTCCTGCCCCACAGGGTCTGTTTGGGAGGGGTGGGGCATCACCTGCCGTCCTGAGCCAGATTTCTTCCCATCTTGTGGCTTACAAGATGGCTGGTAGGACTTGACCTTTCTTCTCTGTGTTCTCAGATCTCCGAAGTCACGCCTTATCTTAGGTGTCTTGTGGAGGAGTGGGAGGGAGATGGGGTGGTGCAGGATGAAAGTGGAAAGAGCAGGCTCCTTCTCGTGCTCTGCAAAAAGGCTGCCTGGCTGCATTGGGTGTTCCTTGGGCAGGGTTCCAGCAGAGAGCATTCTGGAATGCATGAGCTTGCATCCCGAGTTTTTATTGCAGTACTCTGAGCTTTCCCATTTCTTGCCAGGCTGTTAAGGTTCAGGATTGTGGGATAGTCAAGGAGTGGAGAACACAGAATGCCCTCAGTTGGTCCTGCAGGCACTAGGGCCAAAGTCAGTCTCCGAGTACTTGATTATTGAGGGCTCAAGGCCAAAGTGTCATCTCACGCCAGGTGTGCTGTGGAAGGTGGCTTCAGTTGGTGCTCTGTTGTGTGATGACTGGACAGAGCCCTGTCTCCCAGAACTCCCTAGGCACTTCTGCAGGGCCAGACCATTCTCATGTGGTCCTTGTGCTCTGGGAGCCAGCCTCCAGGCAAGGCTCACAGGGGAAGCCCTGGGCAGCACAGGGTAAGACTTGGCACATGTGCCCTTAGCCAGGCTGAGCAGGCTGGACCTCTCTCATGAGTGTGCAGAGTAGAGCAGGTGATGGCTGCACTGGGGAGCATGGAGCTTGAGTTTGATGAGGGAGGCTCATCAGGAGGACACCCTGTGTGGAGGGGCTGAGGTGAAGATTTGTATGTAGCCTGGCAGGGAGTGAGCTTTACAGCTGCCAGCTAATCCTGTGCAGGCACACCCCCTGCTCACCACTGGCCCAGTGCAGGCAGGTAGTAGGCTTGGGGTGGGAGCTCCCCTCCAGGCTGGGGGTGTGGCGTGGTGGGACAGGCTCCCCTGCCCCAGTCCCAGCACAGTGTGGAGGGCCCAGGATAGAAACCAGCATTTGGATGTAAGGTGACAAGCAGGACCCGTGCCACATGCCCCATGAGGGTGTCAGCTCTCTGACTTGGTGTGTGGTGTTTGGTCCTGACTGGAAACTGATCCCTGCAGGGTGGCACACTCCAGGTGTCAGAGCTCAGGGCCAAGAGGTGTGGCCTGCAAGGAAGTGAGGCCTGAAGGGAAGGCATGTTGGAGAAGGAGCACTGGGTCCTTCTGGGCAGGTTACAGTTGGAGGCTGGGGGGTACCCACGGGGCTGTAGGGGTGTGAGGGCAGGGTACCTGCTTATGGTGGGTGCCTGACAGTCAGAAGAGCATCCCTGAGGGGCTTCTGTGCAAGGAGGCAGGTGAGCCCCTCTCCCTTCTTGGTGCCTGCAACACCCTGGAGGGCATCTCCCAATATCCCTAGCAAGCTGGTAGCGGAGCCTTTGGGTACTCCCCTCCCTGGAGGTGGATACCCCAAGATGGGTGTTGGGCTTGAGTACCCACTGGGTTGAGAATTTGCCACCATGATCAAGGCTTGGGCAGGCCTCCTGGGCCATCTGTGGCCATCATACCATGTGTCTTCTTGGGGCTGCCTCTGCTCTGGAAGAACTCAGGTGCCTGTGGTGCCTAACATTCCATCGGGTCCAGGAGAAAGAGGCCAGTGCATGGCCACAGCTGCCCAGCCCGAGAGGCGGAGACTCAGCACTGACCAGAGGCTAGGCCGTGGCAGGACTGGACCTTAGCCTCCTCAGCCTTTCTTGGGACCTGGTGGCCCCCAGTCTCTCCTCTGCCTTGCCGGGTCCCTCCCTCTGCTGCGTATCCCCATCACCTATTGCCTAGGAAATGAGGACACACCCAGAGGAGTAGGTTGGACTGCCCCTGGGACATTCTTTCTGCAGAGGATGGGGCTTTGTGAAGGGTACCAGTGAGGGAGATACAGGACCTCTTGTGTCCAGGCCTCTGGGGAGGGACGGGGTTGCACTCTGCTAGTGGGCAGTTGCCTTGGGCTTAGAGCCTTGTGCATGTGCATGCACGTGCATGTGGAATGGAGGTGTATATGTGGCATGTGTATTTGGGTGGGAAAGCTGGGATGCCAAAGAGGAGTTGGGAGTCCGCTGGGATGACCTCTACATAGAAACAAGGCATTTTTGTAATGGAAACTCATAGGAGTCCCAGGAGCTAAGAGTTGGTCACTCAGAGATGACACTTGAGTGTCAATGGGTTCCTGTGGGTCCCTCCTCCTTTGTGTTTCCCAACTTCTTCTACAGAGAGCACGTGGGTGGTGTGGTAGGCCCAGAATAGCAGTGCTTTAGTGAGATTACCCAGTTAGCCTACATTGGGGATTAGGAAAGCAGTGTCCTCAGGGGGCCCTGTTGGAGATGGGCAGCAGGGCATCCCTAAATCAAGCAGCCTGTCCCTCCTGGTCATCACTGCCAGTGTGCTGGCCACTGAACTGCACCTTGGGGGCCTCCACACTTTATCAGGGGGACCCCAGGTGGCCTACAGAGCCAGGCCATAGGGAGCTGCCTGAACTCCCCCACACCCATCAGGGGTTTCCCTCGGAAGTCTGTACCTGGACCTGGCCCTCCTGCCGTCATGAAGGTGGTTGGGCATGCAGGCTGCTTCTGAGGGTCCAGGGACAGCCTTCTCTTCCCCAAAGCCGCAAGGGGGCAGGACTGACTGCTGTGGGAGGAGTTTAGTGCTTAGAGGCCTGAACAGGCTGGGATTACACATGCCTCCCAGCTCATCCTGAATAGCCCCAGCTGACTGAGGGGGCTGGACCCTACCCATGAGGTAGGTCCTATCCTAGGGAGGGGGCTGGGCATGTCAGGTGGGCACAGAGCTGGCTGGATTGATGACTCCCCAAACCCTCCTCCCTCACCTGCTCTCATCTGTGGCAGATGTCTGAGCCCTGTCCCTTGGGCTGGGAAGCTGCCCTCCCACTGGCTTCCCAGCAGTATGGGGATGTGGTCAGGAAGCTGTGGTCCCTCTCTCAGTCCCTCACTTCCTAATGGAAGTTCCCAGAGCAGGGATTGGGTTCCACTGACCTTGACTTTGGCTACCTCTGGGGCATGGTGCCAGGAGATGCAGGGTTGGGAACCCAGATGTGCCCCTCCCAGGAGCAGAAGTGCAGCCACCATGGGTGGGGTGGGAGTGCACAGCTGGGGAGGCCATGTGTCTGTGGTGCCAGGGAGTCCACCCCTCAGGGAGGTGTGGCTGGGCTTTGGTATGGCCCTCAGCTCTGTTCGATTCCTGGTGATAGTTCGGGGGGTGTGCAACTGCAGCCACTCCACCTACAGGGGTCCCACAGGCCTGCTGATCTCTTCTCCCACTTGCCCATAGGGATGTCAGGACCAAGGCCTGTTGTCCTGAGTGGACCTTCTGGGGCTGGGAAGAGCACCCTGCTCAAGAGACTTCTGCAGGAGCATGGCAGCATCTTCGGGTTCAGCGTGTCCCGTGAGGTCCTAGGGATTTGGGGGGCCCTGGTGACCCCCCTGGAGCCCCACACCCCTACATACATAGGGACACGCCCATGCTGCTAAACCCCCCAGGAACCCTCCCTCACACATGGGACATGCCCATACTGCTGACCCCCCAACCCCACCACAGGCTGAGCTAGGTTCTTTGGGAAGGCCCTGGGGATGGGGTGTGTGGGCTCTGGATGGCCCAGATGGGTCCCATTGGGTTCCAGATGGTCACAGGAGCTTGTTCCTAGACACCACGAGGGACCCGAGGCCTGGAGAAGAGAATGGCAAAGGTGAGCTGGCCCCACACTAACCCTCCAGTGCAAGTCTGGAGCTGCCCCCCACTCCTCAACTGTTAGGGTGATGCATGAGGCCTCAGTCTCCCCATCAGATGGGGACTATCCTCCAGGGTGGGTGGGTGAGTAGGCCTAGTTAGGTAACAGGCATCTGATTTCATGCAGACACCGCATATCCATGTGAGAGGCTGGCGGGGGCCAGGCAGCCGTGGGGCTCTGCTCCTAGCATGTGCACTGCACTGTGCAACCATGCAGCTGGGGGCAGAGCCGTGCACATGACTTAGGGCTCTCTGATATCACAAGCATCTTTTGTAACCTTAGGGTGTTTATAGTATCCTGAGGCAGATCACTGAGGTCTCCCCCAGCCTCCCCACTGAAGCCGGCAGTCTCCAGGCCCCCTTCAGTGAGGACAGTGTGAGAAGTGGTATCTGTCCCCTCCTCAGACATCTCCCTGCCCAGGGCTGGAACAGCTCTGTGGATTGACAGGTGGGCAGACAGGCCCAGGACAGAA
The DNA here is from genome assembly GCA_004024845.1 of Tonatia bakeri. Classification (NCBI taxonomy): domain Eukaryota; kingdom Metazoa; phylum Chordata; class Mammalia; order Chiroptera; family Phyllostomidae; genus Tonatia; species Tonatia bakeri. The sequence goes on from PVIA01011841.1 coordinate 19,960, forward strand.
GCTGGTTCTGCCCATTTGGGATTGCCTGGGCCCTCATGGCCTGGCTGCGGACAGCCTTCAACAGCTCCTGCCCTTTACAGATTACTACTTTGTGTCCAGGGAGGTGATGCAGCGGGACATTGCCGCCGGGGACTTCATTGAGCATGCTGAGTTTTCAGGGAACCTTTATGGGACTAGGTGGGCCACACTCCCTTCCTCTAAACCCCCAGGGGCCTAGAGTGGGCAGCCCACACAAGGGCTTCTCTCTACTGGCTGTCAGGATGAGGGACCCAGCCCTTCCAGGGGTCAAGAGTCTGGGTTTTCCAGACTGCTTCCTCCTGGCCCCACCTGAGCTCACCTGGCCAGGTTGCTGTGGGCATTGGGGGCCATGTGCTGGGCCAGTGTGCAGCAAAGACTCAGAGGGCCTAGATCTTAGAGGTCTGCAGTCTATACTTTCCTACCCCTTCCCTCCAACTAGTAGGGCAGCCTGGAAGGGCCCTAGGTCAGCAATAGCTGCCCACCCCGCCCACCCCTCACATACCCAGAGCAGTGTCATTACACAGGTGGACCCAGGCTTGCTCTGTGCAGCCTGTACCTGAGCCACCGTGGGACCCTCATGCTCTACCCCAGGTGTAGCTGGCAAGAACAGTGAGCCCTGGAAGGGGCTGCTGGGGCTGCTGTTACCCTTAGATGGTGGGTACCCAGGAGCCCTGAGCCCAGTGGTGACAGCCAGGACCGTGTCCTTCCCCTCCCCATTGCTGCCCCCAGCCTAGCAGAGGGCCCAGCATGCAAGGGTTGCTGAGGGAGTACTTCCAGAAAGGGGTAGCAGATGCTGTGGTCAGAGTGGGTCCCTGCCCAGGCCCAGAGTGGGGACCTGGGGAGGCAGGACTCCAGCAGATGGCAGTGGAGGTGGTGGGGGTGCTAGAGCCCAGGGAGCCCTAGCTGAGTGCTGCCCTCCCTCCCCACCTCCCTAGCAAAGCAGCTGTGCGAGTGGTACAGGCCATGAACCGAATCTGTGTGCTGGATGTGGACCTCCAGGGTGTTCGGAACATAAAAAAGACTGACCTGAAGCCCATCTACATCTTTGTGCAGCCACCCTCGCTGGAAGTCCTGGTGGGGGCGGGGATCCAGGCAGGGGAGGGGTGGAGGAGGCACCAGGGCCACCCTGCAGGCTCTGATCGTCTTTGGGCACCTCAGGAGCAGAGGTTGCGGCAACGGAACACAGAGACAGAAGAGAGCCTGGCCAAGCGGCTGGCCGCTGCCCGGGCAGACATGGAAAGCAGTGAGTGTGTGGGTTTGGCCAGTGTCCCTGACCCTCCCCCATAGCAGCTGACCTGCCAGAGGTGGGAGGGCAGAGGTAGGAGCTGTCACTTACAGCTCCCCAACCATCACTGAGCTTCCACTGGCCTTGCGGGGATCCCCCATCCCCACCCCAGGCAAGGAGCCCGGCCTGTTTGACCTGATCATTGTCAACGACAGCCTGGACAAGGCCTACTGGGCCCTGAAGGAAGCACTCTCAGAGGTGGGCTTTGACAGCGGGCAGGGCTGCATCTCTGTGCAGGAAAGGGCATGGGAGAGGGAATGGGGTTCAGGGCAAACCTCTCTTCCTCTCTCCTGCAGGAAATCAAGAAGGCCCAAGGGACTGGCTGCTCTTGAGGATGCCAACAGCTGTGTCCTCCCTGGACAGGACCCTGCATCCGCTCTGTTGGCCAGGGTGTCCCTGGCAAGATGGCTCTGCCTGCCTTTCCCGCCTTGCTCCCCATGCCTATTTCTGGGTGCCCCCGATCAGTCCCACTCTCCTGTGGGAGTTGGGCTGGTGTCCTAATAAAGAGCTGCTGGTGAGAGTGGCCTTGAGCCCATGGATTGCTGCCCTGGCCCTGTGTTCTTCATGCTGTGCTGCCACTCCTGGTGGCCACCTCCTAAATCACCAGTCCCAGAAGGGCTGCAGGCTCCAGGTCCCCCCATGTCTGCTACTCTGGGATGTCGGCCAGTGAGGCTGTTCCCCAACAGCACATGACTCCCCAGGCTCCCAGCGTGCCTAGGCTCCACAGCCCAGAGAGCAGAAGGGATGCCCTCCCACCTCCATGTCTAAGAGACAAACAGGAGCTGTCTTCAGAGTGTGGGGTCCCTGGAGGCTGAGGCGCAGGTGGGAGCAGTGGGGTGGGGCTGCCAGGAACATACACTTCTCCAACTAGTTCCTCGAGGCTCCTTGAGGCTGGCTAGAAAAGGCCTTGGGGGTTTATCCTGCCCCAGCCACTCCTTCTCCTGGTCCCCAGGCCAGGTGAGGGGTAGCGAGGGACAGACACTATTGACTTGGAAGGGGGCACTGAGACTGTAGGAGCTGGACCCTGGTGTCTGCGAGGCCTGCATGTGCCATACGCTCCCTTGGCCTTACTCACAGCCCACTGAGCCCAGCTGGCCAGGTGGTCTGGGTGAGGTCAGTTCTGGAGATCTGAGGGCCTTTGTTGGGGCTCCAGGCTCCCTGGAGTCTGAGAAGACACCTCCCTTGCCACTAGTCTCAGGCCAGAGCAGCTGCGGTACACTGGGGTACAGTGGTCTGTGCCTAGGCCATGCTCTTGGGGTGAGACCAAGACAGTGGACAGAGGCTCAAGAGGAAGCAGGGAGCCTAGGCAGAAGTAGAACCATATGCCCAGATGTACAGAGGAGGCCTGGCAGAAGTTAGGCCTGGGCACAGGACAGTGGGCAAAGGGGTGCTGGGCAGGCCCCAGGGCAGGTGAGGCAAGGCCGACTGCCTCCCAACCCACTGTGCAGCCTGGAGGAGGCCCCTTCCTTCTCTTGGCCCTGTGCAGCTCCAGGGACAATCGGGGATTCAGACCCTGGGCCTTGAGGGAAACAATGGGGCCCTTGAAGGCCCTCTCCCTGCATTGTGCTTGGTGGTGAGAGGTGGCCCTGGGTCGGGAAGGAGACTGCCGGGTGCACACCCTTGGAAGCCAGTGTCTGACCAGCCAGCAGGTGGAAGGACTCACGGAGACTTACATTTTCTGGCCTGAAAAAGGTAGGATGCTGTCAAGGGGACCAGGTGCGGGGTGCCCTATGGGGCTGAACAGTGTCACTCTTGCTTATGGGTTTGTCTCAGGCTGGTCTGGCCTTTCCGGAAATGACTGCCCCCAGAAGATGACAGGTGCTCGACCTGGCCAGGTATCTCATTCTAGGGGTCTGTCTTAAGCCCACTGCTCATCAATAGGACCTGACCAGCAGGGTCTTCTGGGATTACAAGATCCAAGAGTTGGGGGATGCAGAGCTGTGGGAGCTGTTCAGGCCAGTTGGTGAGCGGGAGGGAAAGGGTGTGCACCCAGCACCTCCACAGCAGTTAGGGCCCCTTGGGCTGTGTGGGACTGGCCAGCCCACACTAGCCAGGCAGCTGCCATGTGTCCAGAGGCTGGGGCCTCGGGCTCTTCGAACCTGGGGGAAATCTGGAAGCCCCACCCAATACAAGGGCAGTCAAGTCAGGAGCGGTACACTTCTCTGCCCTCAATACTGCTCCTGACCTAGCTTCAACCAGCCTGTGCTTGGCCTGGGACTTACTTCCTTTAGTCTTCATGGGTCACAGGTCTTTAGGTCTGGGCTCCACAGGTCAGCAGAGAGCAGAACAGACACAGGAGGGCCCCCCAGTGTGCCCCAGACATGGTGAGTGAGTTGACTGGGTTGTCAGGGGAAGGAAGGTGAGCGGGAGTGGGCAGAGAGCTTGGCAAGGGACAGCGGCTAGTCCAGGAGTGATTGGGGCTGCTGCACAAGGCAGGCCACCTACCTTCCACATCTGCCTGGGGCCTGTGGTGTGCTGGGCCTCGGTGGATGGAGCAGGTGGACGTGGCAAGGTGTGGGGTTAGGGGTGAGCATGCTCCATTCCGCTGAGAAAGGTGACAGCATGCTGGCTGCCATGGCTTCACCCAGAGCAGTTTGGGAAGAGGGGTAGGAGGTGTGGAGAGCATGGGCACCTGCAGGGCTGGGTGGTGGGCCCTGCACCCTACCCTGAGCGGGCAGTGCCTGGGAAGATCCAGAGAATCCACAGGCCCGGCAACTGGAGCTGTCCAGGCTATGCCACCGGGACTCTCCCTGGGCCCACCCCAATCCCTTCAGGAGGAGCTCCCCTCACTTTCCAGTCCCAGCTGCAGTGGAGAGGGGCCCAGAGTCCTCAATACATTCTCCGACCCTTTGGGGTTCCTCACAGCCCAGCTACTGTCACCTTGCATCCCTGAGAGGGAACAGGGCCTTGAGGCCTTAGTTGGGCTCACCCTCCCCCCAGCTCAGGTGTCCCTTCACCCCCCTGCATCTGCTGAGCACATGGTGGGGGCACCTCCCCACCCTACTGCAGAAGGAGCTTCCCAGAAGGGAATGTGAGCATGAGTCCAGACACCGAAGAGGCTGGCCCTGTGGGCCTTGTGAGGATGAGGGCTTCGATGGAGAGCCCGAGTTCCCTGGGGACCAGTCTGAGGGCCTACAACCCTCCTTAGACTGCTGGGGAGTGGGGTGGCAGCTGTCATGCACACAGGAGCTGCAGTGCCTTTGTGGCAGACAGTCCCTAGGCCTGGGGTTTGGGTCCCAGGTGGCTAGGGATCCTAGTTAAAATACAACTGGGACCTCCAGGACAGGAGTCAAGTGTCCCAGGGAGGGACCTGGCAAGACAGAACACCATGGAATTATTGCAGAGCTGAGGGGAGACCTGGCGCAAGTGCTAAGGTCCAGTTGGGAGGTGGGCAGGCAGCACCAAGTCTGCTGAGGCCTGTGCCCCCCCAGGGCCCCTCAGCAGGTGTGTGGGTGGGGGCAGGATCTGGGCTCCTGCTAAGGCCTCAGCCTCACAGGACAGAGCTATATTAAGGTACTCATGGGTGCTCACCTGTGGGTGTGAGCTGTCAGTGTCAGGTGCATGCAGACTCTCTGTGTCCTCAGGGAGGGGGAAAGCTGCCCGAGACTCCTTTTTCCAGGCCCCAGAGGCTCCCAGCACAGGGCCCCTACTGCATGGAGAGTACTGTGCTCCTGCCTGCAGTGCCCCACTCTGCAGAGGAAGTCCTACCCACCCCAGCCCTTGGGCGCTTGGAGGAAGTCTGGCCAGAGATGGGAAGGAAGCTGCTCGCCAGGCTGTGGCCTGCTGCACTGCTGGATGGCTCTGGGCCATCCCTGGCTCCCAACCCTGCAGGACCTTTGTTCAGACCTGGGTGTGGGGGCACTTGAGGCAGGAGAGCCCAGCTGCCACCCTGGAAAGACCACTCCTCTGGGTCTGCACTGGAGTGGCAGGCTGGCTTTCCCCAGGACGGGCCATCCTGACACCCACTGAGGCCATTGGGCATCTTTCTCCAGGCTCTTAGTGGGGATGACTGGCTGTCACGGGGAGCGTGTTTGTGCCCACACTAGCCCAACAGACTCACCTCCCTCTCAACACCCTTGCTGACCCTCCAAGGCCTGCCCCCTCCCAGACCCTGACCCTCAGGGGCACCCAGGTCTCCCTCCCAAACCTCATCCAGGATCCCTGGGTATCCCTTACCTACACTTGCTCTGATACTTTGTTTTGGGTAGGGTTCCCTGTGGATGAAGGTCCCTGCAAACCCCCAGGGCCTGGATCCCTGAAAGGCCAAAAACCCATTCCCACCTCCAGGCCTGCTAAGCCCTGGTGGTGGTACTACCCAGCAGCCCCAACGGCCCCTGCAGCCCAGCACAGGCCACCAGCCAGTCCCTACTCCAACCTTGCAGCTTCCATAGAGACACAAGTGCTGGGAGTGGGGGGACATGGGGCAGAGACTATTGCAGTTGAGGTTATTTTACAACACTGGCTTACAGAGAAGTTGCAGAATCTAGGAGGAGTTCCCACATAACCGCCCCCCCCCCCCATTCTCTATGGCATGCTCATCACAGTCAATGCTGCCAGCTCCACAGCCCACACTTCCCTCTAATGCCTGAGTTTCCCCATGACCTTTGCTGCCCCAGGTTCCCCCATGAGGCATGTGGTTGCCCTCAGAGCACTTGCCCTCAGGGTCCCACCCCCAAGGCCCCAAGTGGCATGTATATCGGGTTGCTGGGACCCTTGGAGCCCTGTGTGAGACACCCTTGGCCGTCCTGGTGGTCAGGTGTGTTGTTGGAGCCCCTCCTGGGACTTGTCTTCTGGTGGCCTAGACTGAGGTCTGGGTGGGTGTGGCAGCAGGAACAGGGCCCTTCTTGAATCGCAGTCAAGCCCCCTGCTCTCAGCCTTGCACACCTGAGGGGACCGGTGCGGGTTCCACTCTCCCCTCCTGTGTACTCAGATGTGAGGCTTCTTCTCGTCTGGTCTCTGTGGCCCTGAGTTGACCTGCATAAGTCCCCGCAAGGCAGAGCACCCTCCCTCACCCCCAGGGTAGGGTCTGACCACGCTGAGGTAGAGCTGGTCTCAAGAGCCCCCTGCCACATCTCACAGGTGTGTTGGTGGGGGTAGCATTGCCACCACAGGAAGTGCTGAGTGTGGTACAAAAGCTTTCCCTGGAGAATCAGTTAATACACCCAAAACATAAGTCAGGCCTGCCTGCACCCTGAGAGAGCCCCCCGTGTATTGGGAGAGAGGAGTGGAGGCTACTCTGTCAGACCCTTTCTGGTTTCCTGTGGGGGTGGTGGAGGCCTCAGCCTCCTGCAGTGTGTCAGGTCCTGGAGGAGAGTGGGGGTTGGCACTGAGGGAGAGCAGCGGGCCTCAGGCCTGAGGGGTCGTCCATGAACCTTGCCTGAGGCTGGGCAAGGGAGAAGGTGGTCCCAGAGGGCAGGCCTGAGCTAGTCTGTACCTGTGCATGCATGCACACGAGTGTATGTGCACATGTGAGTGTGCGTGTCTGTGCGTGTCAGTGTGTGCACACTTGTGTACAAATTCATTGTATACCTGTATGCACACGTCTGAGTGCATGTATGTGAGGTAACTGCATGTGAATGTGTATTTGTGTGCACACAAGTGTGCACATGTCTGAGTGTACACCTGTAAATATGTGAGTGAACATGAGTGTGCATCTGGGTTTGCATTGCATGTGTAGTTCTGAGATGGGCTGTGTATTCAGATGTGAGGAAGTGGGGTCACTTCCCCAGGAACCCTGGATACCCCCTCTTCCTCCCCACCTACCGCCCAGGGGAGAGGCCCAGCTGCATAAAAAGGGCCCATAGCCCCGCCAGTCTCTATTCTCCACCCCACACCTGCCCACACTGCCTCCCAGGCCTGTTCCAGGAGGGAGAGAGCCAGACGCATCAGGCACCCAGGGATCTCTTCCCAAACCACCCAAGAGGAGGTGCTGGCCGTGGCTGTGGAGCAGAGAAGGTGGGTGCTGGGGGGCACGGCCCTGGAAACCGGGGGCCGGGTCATTTGGCTCTGCTCAGAGAGCCCCTTCTCTTGGGCACAACCCCACTCAGGTCAGCGGGTCTGGGATGTGGTGAGTAGCCCACGACTATCTCTGAGTGTCACAGGTGTGCCTCACTGGACACAGTTCCATCCTGGACAGATGCCTGGCCTCACCCCCCCCTCAGCTGGGGCTGCAGAGGACTGGAGGGAGCCCACAGAAGGGAGGGCATGAAGGGATGTGCAGGGTGTAGAGTGGGGGTCTGGGTTTGGTTAAGCACTGGGGGCTGGGCAAGCTGGAGCCTTCCCCCCATGCTGGAAACAGGACTCCATGTGGCCTGGGGGCTATATGGCGTGGGGGCTGAGGGTATGTGGGGCTGGCCTCTGATTTCCTGTTGATCTCACAAAGTTGGCTCACCCAATTGACTCCCTGTGCCTCTCAGGGTGGGGTCTCTAGAGGTAGAGGATGGGCAAGGCTTGGGGGCTAGGGGAGGATAGGTGGGGAAGGCTCTGTTCCAGGCTATGAGGACCTGGAGTTGGGCCTGAGGGCTACAGGGCTGAGTAGTCAGCTGTTGCCTGTGTGGGGTCTGCCCTTTGCCCACCCAGGCCCCACTCTCCATGTATGCACCCCATTGCAGGGTTAGGACTCCTGCCCCAGCGTTCCTCCTGCCCCTGGGTGAAGCTCTATTCCTGCATTGTCCCCCCACCCTCCTGCTCTTCCTTGTCCCCTACCCAGGGTTGAACTTTGCTCTTTGTCCTCAGGTCCCACCAGCCCCTACTCCTACATCCCCTCCCACCCTCCTCCCCACCGGGGTTGAGCTCTACTGTGGCCCACAGGTTCCTGCCCCTCGTCCCTATGACCAACATGAGCTGGAGCTTCCTGACGCGGTTGCTGGAGGAGATCCACCACCACTCCACATTCGTGGGCAAGGTGTGGCTCACGGTGCTGGTGGTCTTCCGTATTGTGCTCACTGCTGTAGGAGGCGAGTCCATCTACTCGGACGAGCAGACCAAGTTCACCTGTAATACAAGGCAGCCAGGCTGCGACAACGTCTGCTACGACGCCTTCGCGCCCCTGTCCCACGTGCGTTTCTGGGTCTTCCAGATCGTGGTCATCTCCACGCCCTCCGTCATGTACCTTGGATATGCTGTACACCGCCTAGCCCGCGCTGCGCAGCACGATCGCCGCCGTGTTCCCCACCGCAGCCCTGGGCCCCATGCGCCCCCTGAGCCCCTGTCACTACCTGCACCGTCCCACCGGAGCTGGTCCCAGCCCATGGACCTGGACGAGGAAGAACCCATGCTGGGCCTGGAGGAGGAAGATGAGGAGCGGGGGGCGGCAGAGGGCCGGGGCGAGGAGAATGAGGTGGAGAATGAGAGTGCTGCCAAGGGTGCCGGCAGGGACGCCAAGGCAGTGGGGACCCCAGGCCCCAACGGGCCGCACGATGGGCGGCGGCGCATCCAGCGCGAAGGCCTGATGCGCGTGTACGTGGCCCAGCTGGTGGCACGGGCAGCCTTCGAGGTGGCCTTTCTGGTGGGCCAGTACCTTCTGTATGGCTTTGAGGTGCCGCCCTTCTTCCCATGCAGCCGGAGGCCCTGCCCGCACGTGGTCGACTGCTTCGTGTCGCGGCCCACGGAGAAGACGGTCTTCCTGCTGGTCATGTACGTGGTCAGCTGCCTCTGCCTGCTGCTCAACCTCTGCGAGATGGCGCACCTGGGCCTGGGCAGCGCGCAGGACGCTGTGCGAGCCCGTCGCCCCATGGTTGCCGCTCCCAGCCCAGCGCAGCGCCCGCTGCCCTGCCCACTCCCCGCCACGCCTGCCGGTTTGGCCTGCCCGCCCGACTACAGCCTCGTGGTGCGCGCAGCAGAGCGCACACATGCCCGCGACCCAGATCTGGCCAGCCTGGCGCTGCGGGCCCTGCGGGACCAGCACACGCTCGGGGACTGTAACCGCCCACCCTGCTCCGGCCTCCCCGCGCCCACCCGGGGGCCCCCGAGGGCCAGCGCGTCCGTATCCGGGTCAGGCAGCGCTACATCCGGGGGCACGGGCGGGGGCCAGGGCCTGCTGGGGGCCAAGCCCAAGGTGAACTCGGAGAAGGGCAGTGCCAGCAGCAGGGAGGGGAAGACCACCGTGTGGATATGAGGCCCCGCGCCCAGTGCTTCCAGTTTTCCCTCCAGCCAGGCACCAGTGTGGGACTTGGTGATAAAGTTGGGGACTGGACACCCTGGAGCAGAGCACCTCTTTCTCCTCTTCCTCCTCCTCCTCCTCCTCGCCCTCCTCCTCCTCTTCCTTCTCTTCCTGGGCTGGCAGTCCCTCTCCTTGGGAGAGGCGGGAAGGGCACCACTGCTGGGTATCACTGCCCCTTCCCACCCAAGCCCCCTCTCTGTCCTGGATAAGAGGGGAGGACGGACCTGGCAACCAGGAAGGGTCTCCAGCTCTGATCCTAACCACCACCCAATGGGTGCGCTGGACTGTGGCTAGGGTACTGCCCCACCCCCCACCCCATCCAGAGGCGCCTTGAACTACTCTGGACCCTGGGTGCCCAGTCCTTCCCTCGGAGCCTCCCTGGGATGGGGCCAGAGCCTCAGGACAAGGGCTCTGGACAGAGTGCCAGGCCTCCTCTTTGCTCCCCTACAGCAGCCTAGGTGTGATGCCCAGGGGTGCCTGGTCAGGGCATTGGGGGTATAGTTGCCATCCCTACACCCTGCAGCAGCCAATGGGGCTGCTTTACCAGCACCCTGGCCCCCAGCCTGTGTGCTGCTTCCTGCAGAGCCAGAAGCAATTCTGAGTCTTCTTCCTACATAAGGGAAACTGAGGCAGCCCTGGGCTGTGCCTCCTTCTGCCTGGGTCCTCTGGGCCCCAGTGAATGAGCTGCTTGTTCTCCTCCTCAGAGAGAATGTGGGTCAGGCCTGCATCCTGCCTGGGGTCCCTGGCCAGACATTTAGGCTAAGGCCCTGGAAGGCTGGGGTGGATGTGGCCACACCCTTTGAACTTTGCAGCTGCCTGACAGGGGCCCTTCCTCTGGGACAGACTTAAAGTTTTCCAAAGATGTCAGTCTACCTGGCTGCTGGGACCAACAGGGTGGTGGCCAGGGGGTGTGGCTTTGGTGGTGCTGGGGGAAGGGGCTCTGGGGCTCCTAATTCAGACACAGCCTCCCCAACAAAGAGTGTAAAATAAAAAACTTTTGTTTACAACTATGTGTGTGAGTGATGTGCATGCCTATGTATGTGCATGTGACACATGTGCACATGCGCTATGTACAAGCACATGCATGTATCTGTGTGGTGTGGCATCGCTGGTCTCTAGGCACACAGCTAAGGTTCAGGCTCGCCCAGAGAGCAGCTCCTCAGAGATGCTTGGGTGCAGCTCTGTGCCAAACAGCAGGCTGGGAGGGTGCCTCGAGCTTGCAGACAGTAAGAACAAAGAGCAGGCCAGGCCCTAATACTCAGAGCCAACCCTCCCTCACACCTAGGGCAGGTCCTGACAACCTCTCCTGGTTGCAGCCCTCTGTTTGCTGTCCCAGGGCCAAGCCCCAAGTCAGGCCTGAACCCCAGCCCTAGCCTCAGCCCACCTCTGGTCAGATGTCAACTGCAAGCCGAGTTCCTCTTCTGTCTGGGATCAGACAGGCTGAGCCCCTAGGTGAGCCCTTAGGTGAGCCCCTAGGTGAGCCCCTGCCTAGGCAAGCCCTGCCCCCAGGGGAGCCCCACCCATAGGAAAGCTGCACTTCCTGGGCAGACCTGCCCCACAGGAGTCCCACTCCCAGGATAGCCATGCCTCAGGGAGTCCTGGATGGTGGTGCCAATCTGGATCCAGAGCAGGGGCGTACAGCTCACCTCTCTGAAAGAGGAAGGTCCACAAAACCAGCAGTCCTGGGCTTCGGGCTATGCTGCTAGCCATGTGGTCACCACGGAGGCTGGGCCCCTGGAGTATGGGCTGTGCTGCCCAGCCATGCCTGGCTCCCGTGGGTGTGGATGGGCACAGCAAGTGGCAGAGCTGGTAGTGATGGACACTTGCAAAGAGTGCACTTTGTCCACAGCCCCTCCATGCTCCAAGGTCAGCCTCCTGCAGCTGGCTGTCCTCTAGGCAGGGGCCCTGGAGAGCCTCAGGACCTCAGGGAGATGGGTGGGCATCTGGGTGGAGAACAGTGGGACTTAGGGTACAAAACAGCCATAGTAGCTGGAGAGGGCCAGCAAGAAAGGCAAGCGTCCACACCCAGCAGGGCCAGGAGGCTGGCTTGTACCCTGAAGGTCAGTTTTCCACATCTGATGGTGAAACGGTTCACAAGGAATGGGACGGGGTGGGAGGTGGGGCATGGGCCCCCAGCATGCATCTGAAAACGAGCCACGCAGTCCAGTGGATGAGAGAGGTTCTGAGCAGATCTGCATTTGCAGAAGAACATTCTGGAGTCAAACAGTCAAACAGACATTGGTCTTTTCACAACTGCATGAGCCAATTCCTAGTAATAAATCTTTCTCTATGTATAACAAGTTGGTTTTGTTTCTCCAGGGAGCCTTATCAGACAGAGCTGGTTAAAGGGCATCCCAGCTGAGAGGGAAGCTACAAATGGAGGCTCTGTTCTGGAAGATGTCTCTGTCAGCTCAGGCTGCATAACAGATACCACAGGCTGGGAGCTTAAACAGACAGTTGTTTCTCCCTGTCCTTCAGGCTGAAAGTCCAGGACCTCGGTTGGAGCAGGGTTGGCTCTCCTGCAGACTCTCTCCTTGGTGTGTAGATGGCTGTCTCCTCCCTGTGTCCTCACATGGTCATCTCTCTGCATGTGTCTGTGTCCTGATGTTCTCTTCTTATAAGGACACTAGTCATATAAGATGAGGGCCCAGCCTGCGGCCTCATTTCACTTTAGTTACCTCTTTAAAGGCTCCATCTCTAAATGTAGCCCCATCTGAGTCCTGGGGGTTAGGCCTCCACCCGGAGGAATATGCACAACTTCACCTGCAGGCAGCATGGGAGAAGGCACAGACCTCCTGTCTCGGGGACTCGTGTGCCTGCTTGCACCGCCTGAGGCCTGTCAGTCTGTGAGCTTTGGATGCTGGTGTCAGGTTCTGCTGTCATTGGCTGCCCCAGCCCTGGGAAGCCAACCTCTGTGTCACCCACAGTCTCATCTCTAAGACCAGCTCCTTGATGCTGCGACACAGCCATCTTGTGCCTGAGCTGACCTTAACACGGGTGGCCATCTCCCACTAGGACACAGTGTCTGAGATGCGCAGTCTGTCAACTCTGAGAGTGGGGCCCAGGCAGCCATTCAACGTGCTGTTTTGTGCTCTTGGCTACTTAAAAAGGCTCTTTTAGCTTTCCTGCCAACCTGGGATGGCCACCAGGATGAAGGCTGGACCTGGGCACAGAACTGTTCTCCTGGCCCATCCTTGTCCTCTGGCCTGGCTCAGGAGTAGCCCAGTGGGATAAGCCTGGTCCAAACTGCGGCAGGGCCAGCCCAGGGAGTGGCTGGGGCAGGATCACATGTAATGTTCTTTTTGTCTCATTCTCATCCGTTTCCATGACCAGAGCCAGCTCCCTGGCAACTCAGGGAGACCACAGAGGGCTGCAGGAAGGGGGTGCTCTGACACCCCCAGAATAGGACAGCTTCCTTATCCTGCCTTTGGGAAGGGAGGAGGCCATGGGGAGAGAATAACAGGAAACCACCCCTGGCCCAGCAGTATCTGGGAAGCAGGGTCTGACCCCCACACCCACCATTTTCCAGCTCTCAGCTCCCCACCCCTCCTGACAACTCCAGTCTGTGGTCTCACAGGGAGGAGAGTGCAATTTGTGTCCAACTGTTCCCTGGGAACCTCCCAAGTCCAGGCCCCAACTTCCCCCAGAGCTGTGGCATGAGGAGCAGCAGCAAGGCCTGAGAAGGGGCAGCAGTGCATGGTGCTTACATGTCAGGGTCCCTACTGTCAGGCTGGCCAGGCTGTTGCAGACACCCAGGAAGGCTTCCTGGAGGAGGGGGCCCTGGAGCAGTGCTGGCTGGCAGGCTCCCGGATGGTGGCAGGTGCTGTCTGTTCCATCCACTGGGGCAACCACTAGCCACATGGATCTCTGGGCACATCCATGTTGTTATGTAGTGAGGAGAAGGAAGGTTCATTTGACATCCTATGAATTGATTTGCATTTAAACAGCCTGGGAGGTGAAGCAGGCTGGGCTTGGCTGGATTGGGAGTCAGGAAGGTTCCAGGTGGCTCCAGGTTGCCTACTGTCCCTTCCTGTAGCAGGGCCAATGGGAAGCTGGTTTCTCTGCTGTCTGGGGTACAGGTTGACATGAGGTTGAAGGAACGTGCCCCCCACCATGTTGTCCTCAGGGGCTGGCAGGAAGATGCTGGGTCACCTTTGGAATGCCCGGCCTGCAGAGGAAGACCTCCTCCACAAGGGCCAGCAGCCAGGGGAGTCGCATACCAGGCCTGTCTGGTCATAGCCAGGAAGCTGGCTGGGTGGAGGACTTTGGACAGCTGCTCCTGCCCCTCACCATGCAGTTGGTTCAACTGGGAAATCAGGACTTGCGTGGTTTGGGGCAGCCACATGAGCAGAGGACCAGCAAGGAGACAGACAGACAGACAGGGCAAAATATTTACAATTAACAAATCTGTTGCCAGTGGAAATAGCCCTTTCACGAAGTTGCAAGAAAAAAGCATTTCTGGGGCTCCACACATGGGAGGTTGAGGTTTGGTGGTAAGATTTATCAGGGTCAAAGGAAACACAAAAGACTGTCCTGGGTTTAGCTCCATCTCACTGAGGAAAAAGCTCAGCCTTGTCTTCATCAAGTCCAGAACAAAGGCCAGTGTCCAAAAGTTCTGTGCCATGCCGAAGCTTAGTCTAGTTAGTGTAATCTGCGTTCCTGGCTGCGTTCCGTTGCATTGCCACACCCAGGCTCACATTTGCCGCCTGCACTTGGACTCTGTGTAGCTGCTAGACCACATGGCTGCTACGGAGAGAGAACACAGAATGAATGGGAGAGTGCATGTTACCAAACGGGAGAGAGAGAGAGACAGAGAGCACGCGCAAGCGCACACTTTGTCAAGTTTGGATCATATTATATCAGGCTGGGGAGAACCAGGCACCCTTTCAAAGTAACCCGGTAACTTCCTAATCCTTCATGGGCTTCTGATGGGTCCTTTCCCTAACCAGTTCATGTCCTAGATCTTCCAGGGTTCTGCATCTCTTACCCAATTTGATTTTTTTTAAAGATTTTATTTATTCATTTTTAGAGAGAGGGGAAGGCAGGGAGAAAGGGAGGGAAACAACAATGTGTGGTTGCCTCTCGTGCCCCACCCTACTGAGGACCTGGCCTGCAACCCCAGCATGTGCCCTGACTGGGAATAAAACCAGCAACACTTTGGTTTGCAGGGTGGCATTGAATCCACTGAACCACACCAGCCAGGGCTCCAATTCGATTCTTTTTCGTGGCTATGCTCTGCTTCTTGTGGTCTTCATTTTAGTGCCTCCTGTGCATGTCTCAAACTGGAGGGACCTCCCCTGTGCCATCTTGACTTCTACTAGGCATGTGCCCAGCAGAGGAATTTCTCCCACTGTTTTATCCTTCCCTTGGTAATTCTGGCTGATGACCTGTAATAATCCTTCCTACCTGTTTGGGGGATTAAGCCCTGAGGACAGAGGATGCAGTGGGCCCTGGGGAATGTGTGAAGCTGTAGCTTCCTAACAAAGCAGGCTTATTGTCCAATTCAGCTCCCTAGTTGATTATATGTAAAAAATGTCTGGTTCCCTTTGCTCTCTTTATTAATATCTAGCTACCAACACTAACAAACTGGGTGAAAGGTGGTACAGTTTATTTTATTACTCTTTCATAATTTCTGTAGGTTAAATATTTCAAATAGAAAGTTAGAAAAATGCATCCATAGATGGTTAGAGCAGCTTTGTTGGGAGTTGGCATCTGGGCCCAATTCTGAGATGGGAGCAAGTTGTGTGCTCTTGAGGGGTTCTTCTGGAAAAGGGGACAGGAGTGAGAGGCTAGACAGGGGACAGAGTAGACTTTGATGAGCTTGGAGGGGAGTGTGGGGCTGTGAGCTCTGTAGGGGAGAGTCCAGGTGACAAGTGGGGACCTCATGGTTGCAAGGGTGGGTTGCTGAGTCCTGGAATGGTGGAGGTCTAGGGAGATGTGGAGGTCAGGCTTCCACACACACAGTTTGAATATCAAACATGCCAGGGAAGTGCCAAACAGGCCACGGGGTCTGGAATTTGGGAGGAAGTGCCTGCATCGCAGGCACCACTTCGTGCCATTGGCTTGTGGACATCATGAAATCACGTAGCTGGATGAGGTGAGGAAGCTGAAGGGAGGTGGAGGGCTCCCCAAGGCTGCTCCTCACTTCACACTATAGGTGAGCACAGGGCACAGGGCTGCTTGAAGGGCTCTGACCAGTGGACTTGGATGGAAGTGACAGGGAGTGATGGAGCCCAGGCAAGCCAGATGGTGGGGGAGGGTAGGAAGCAGATGGACACAGCACAGGAGGGGTTGCAGGCATTTGTGGCTGGTTTCCACGTCCAGTTTCCTTGTTCAAGTTTCCTGGGGAGACAGTGGGTTAAGGGACAACACACAGGCTCTCAGACTTTCCCTGAGAGGGGAGCAAACAACTGGGGATGAGAGGTTCAAACACTGTGTTAGACTGAATTGTGTCCCCCATAACCACTTGTCGAATCCCTGAGCCCCAGCATGACTATATTTGGAGATGGGCTTTTAGGAAGTGATTAAGGTTCAATGAGGTGGTATGGGTGGGGCCCTAATCCCATAGGACCAGTGTCCTTATGAAAAAAAGTACCATCAGGAGAGAGGGCTGGCTGCATGCTATGAAGAGAGGCCCCATCAGAAACCTGCCTTGATGGCACCCTGGTTTGGACGTCCAGCCTCCGTCCTGAGCTGTGAGAGAATGAATATCTGCTGTTTCAGCTGCCCAGCCCATGGTGATTGTTAGGCAGCCTGACTTGACTGAGACACTTAGGAAAACAGTATGGTGATTTTTGGAAAAATTAAACATGGAATTACCATACGACCCAGCAATTCCATTTTGGGTATATACCTGTGATACTGTGATTTATAAAAATATGTATTTAGTTTTGTACTGTGCCTGGTACAGAGCTCCTAAAATCCTTGGAATTTCTTGTAATGAGAACCATAAAGGTGTCTTTGTTATATTAATGGGGTGACTTTTGGGGCTGGTTGCCAGGAAAACCAACCAGTCCTAAGAGGGTTGGAACTTTCAGTTCCACCTCCCAACGTCAGAGGGGAGGAGGGCTGGAGGTTGTATCTATCACTGATGGCCAGTGATTTAATCAATTGTGTTTGTGTGATGAAGCCCCCACTAACTCCCAAAAGGGTACGGTTTGGAGAGCTTCTGGGTGGAAGTGCAGGGAGAGTGGTGGGCTCAGAGAGCAGGGAAGCGCCTTGCTCTTTTCCCATTCCTGGCCCTGTGCATCTCTTCCATCTGGCTGTTCCTGAGTTATGTTTTTTATAATTGTAACCGGAAAAGACACCGGCGTTCGGGCTGCCTATCACTACCAAATCCAATAAGCAATGACAGTGACTGAATCTTTCATGGGCACTTTATTCAGATGGCCGGTGATCCGAGAAGATGCTGGGTTCAAACCCTAACAAACCATTTTCCCTTCTCTTTCCTGGCCAGAACTTTCATAAAGGGGGTGGGGGAGGACAAACAAGGTGCGGTGAGGGCTTTGAAATTCAGAAGCTGCAACATTCCTGTCCTGGGCAGTCAGCTGTTCCCAAGGGGGAGGGGTGGTCGTCTGCTCTCCCTGGAGCAAAGGTTCAGATGTCCCCAGGCGGTAATCTTCTTTCAGTGCCCCAGGAGGTCAGCTGTTTTTCCCAGGAGCCAGAATGGGCCTTATCTGTAGTTTCTGAAACAAAAGACTAACATTTACATTACTTGCTAGACTTACTTTTTACCTTAAGCTAAAATTTTCTAAGTCTTGAGTCCCCTATCAAGGGGACCTATAAGTCAGTGACCTAGCTAGTAAACGTTTTTCTGCACTCTGTGAGCCGCTCTAGCAAATTTATGGAACCCGAAGACAGGGTTGTGGGAACCTCCAGTCAGAAGCACAGGTCCCTCACCTGTGGGATCTATGCTATCTCTGGCTAGATAGGGTCACAACGGACTTAAATTGCAGGATACGTATGGCCTGTGTCACAAGATCACTCGATGTGTGCACCCCCGCCCTCCCACTGGGTGATTAGAAGTGTAGCAAGTGAAGAGTATGAGAGTAAACTACACACAGGCGTGGGTCTCCTTACACAATGCCAAAAGCAGGCATTGAAGAGATATCTGCACACCGTCCACAGTCGCACATTCACAAAAGCCAAGGGGTGGAAGCAACCCAAGTGTCCATCAACGAGTGAGCAGATAAACAAAATATAAGGGGATGTTATTCAGCCTAAAGGAAGGAAATACTGACACACCGTGGATGAGCCTGGAGGGCATCGTTGGCAGGGCATCAGCAATCACAAAGGGATAACACCGCGTTATTCCTCTCACGTGAGTCTCCAGAGGAGTCAGGTCCACAGACACAGAATGGAGTGGGGGTGTGTGTGCCAGAGGCTGAGGAGAGGATGGGGTTCCAGACTGATGGATATGATTTGGGAAGTTGATAAAAGTGCTGGACGGGGGGTGGCTGCACGACAGTGAGATACGCATAAAGCCCCTGAACTGTGCATTTGACAAGCACTAAGACCACAGTAAGCAAACAGAAACTGCTGTGAAAACCCACTGGCAGGCTAGGGCAAGTGCGCCCAAAACCTGGCACACGATCCAGCCCAGGGAACGAGCGGAGCGCGGGTCTGACCGAGCCAGAGGCACCGTTCCGCCCACGCCCTCTCCTTTGTCACTCCCGCCGCCAGGGGCCGCTACGGCGCGCGTCCGCGCCACGCCCCCATCCTTCCCCCAGGCCGCTCTTTCCCGTCGCCTCACTAGTGCCCAAGATGGCGGCTGCGGCGCTGTTCCGGGGCGCGGCGCTGGGGTGCAGCAGCCCTGCCTGGCGGCTGCGCACATTCGCAAGGCACTGCCTGGCCCACAGCTCGGGCGGTCACGGAAGCGACCCCGCTAGCGGCGCGGCCTGGACCTGCTTTCCGTTGGGCGAGCGCGCCCTCTTACGCGTGCGCGGGCCGGACTCGGCTCCCTTTCTTCTCGGGCTGCTGACCAATGACCTGCCGCTTCCGGGTCCTGAGGCCCCTTCGGCCTTCTCCCCGGCGCGTGCGGGCTACGCCCACTTCCTTAGCGTCTTGGGACGAACGCTATATGACGTCATTCTCTACGGGTGAGAGCGGAGTATCGGAGAAGGGGAGCCAGGGGAGGGGGCGCCTATGGGGAAGGTGGGGAATCAGCGGGAGCGGGGCACCAAGGGAGCAGTAGGACCCTGGAAGGAGGAGGTACCCAGGGGAAAGGCCTTCTGGAGGAGGGCACCCGAGGATGGGGATATCTTGGAGCAGTTGGGCAGGGCTTCCATAGGTGGGCGGAAGGGGCACTCAGGTACGGGCCAGCGAAGCGCTTCGTTGGGGGTGGGGGTGGGGAGGGGGCAGCTACTGGGCGCCGCTGCATCTGGCCTTGGCTCCCATTCATTCTTGCCCTGGTTGCCCTGTTTTCACTGCACGGAGAAGGGAGCGACGATTGCAGGGAGCGGCTGCTGCGTGACCAGCTGGGGCCACGACTTCCCGATTTCTGGAGTTTCCCCCGCATTTCCCTCCCTAATCTCTCTGTATCCAGTGATATCCCTGTTTGGCGTTGTGCGTCATTGTACATGATGGTCACGGGGCCTGCCTCTAGTGCAATTCCGGGCCGTGGGTCGGAAGTCACGGGGGTCTGTCCTCTGGGCCACGCCCTGGGAACTCCCACGCCTCCTCCCGTGTGGAGACGTCCACATCTTTCTCCTTGGACTCTCGAAGAGGAAGAGGAGCTCGCTCTCGAGTGGCTTCTTGAGACGGGGGAAAGCTTCAGGTGACTTGGGCTCAACTGTAGCTCTGCGAGTGGTATTACCTGATAGCTTGGTTGAAATAATACTTCACGTGGAAAGTTTCACTGAGAACTGTGAAGCCATGGCCTATCTCTCTTTGCTGGTATTGCTATTGAGAAGCCCCGTTCCTTTTTGTTTTGGAGCAATGAAAGCTCGTAGGGGCGCTTCATCTGATGATATTTTGGGTTTTCTTTCCTGTGGCGTTGCCGGAAGCTTGGTGGGCCTGTTTTCCTGTTTTAATGGACGCCGCCGTGCCCCTTGTTTGCATACTGCGTGGGGCTGCTGTGTCATCCAGTCCGAGGGCAGATTCGTGATTATACACACGTGGCTCAAGCCCAAATTGTCTGCTCTCTGGCCCTCTACAGAAAACATTTGCAATCCCTGCTGTTTCAGAGATGCCGGGTCGGGAGAGGTAGGTATAAAGGGGACTAAACAGTAATGGAAGAAAATAACAATAAAGATTAAGTAAAAAAAAAAAAGCCAAAGAAACAAAGAGATGCCATGGTCTTTGTCATACATATCTTATTATATTCCTCTAGTTGCTTTGATTTCTTTATCTTAGAGCCTGCATTCTTTGATTACCTTGAGCCTTCTGTCACTAATTTTCAGTAGCATCTATTTTGGTCATTACTGCTTTTAATTTATCAGTGTTGTAATGGTGGTGTTTTGATAGCCGAATTTCCTTGCTGCGTCTGCAGTCTGCCTTTACATCTTTTTGCCTTTGTGTTCTTGTTACGAGTTTTTATTCTTGTAAGTCGCCCTACAGTGTAAAGTGGTTTCTTAGTTTTGCCTCTCTTTGTACTTTCCCTCTGGAATGTCATTGCCTTGCTGCTGTGCCAGCGGGTCCTGTACCAGCACATGCACTTGGCATCTCTTTTCAGACATTGCTTGTGCCCTGATTTGACCTGGAGAAAAGTTGGTTTTTCTCTCAGCTAATTCCTGAGAATGGAGTATTGTGCTACTTGCTGTTCAGTGCGTTAAGGAAATTGGAGGCCACCGTGATGTTGCCCCTTACCTAGTTTTCTTTCTGAGATTCCAACACAAAAGTTCTGTGTAGGGAGGGTTAGGGTAGCCCTTTATTCCATCAGAGACACTGTAGAGGTAGTGGCTTGCTTCTTTTCAGCAGTGAGGAGAGGGAAGGGGTGAAGACACAACTTGCCCCCCACCCATTGGGCGGCTGCTCCCAGGCCTGGGGGTTGCTGGGCAGTGTCCAGACTCATCTCCCAGTTCTCTGCTGTGGTGCGAGGCACTGGGGGCAGAGTCTACTCTCCTTCTGCCCTGCCTGACACTTCTTTTGTGGCTTAGCTCTTCTGGTTAGTTCGTGGAGTTAATTCACATGTTCCTTCCTCACCTCGTTGCTGTCTGCATTTACCTACGACTGATTTCTCTGGGGTTTGCTCTTTGGGAATAGGGCAGTGCTGGGTCTGATTGCCACCCTGGAGGCCAGCGTGCTTTCCTGCTTTCTCTGTGTTAGCTCCCTGCCTGCTGTTTTCTCTGCATCCTCTCTCTGGAATTTTTCATTTCAGCTCTCATGCTTCTGATTCCTTGTCCTTCAGTCATTTCTCAGAGCACCCTGTTCTTGTGTCCTGGATGCAGCACGTTCTCTTGGGTGCAGCTTTTTCTTTGTAAAGTAGACTTATGTCAGTCTTATAAACAAAATAGCTAGTTATTTTACCAGCAAATGAGTTTACCTGGGAATGTCAGAGGAATTGCAACTGGGGATGTTAAAGATTTTATTTTATTTTTTAGAGAAAAGTAAAGTGAGGGAGAAATAGAGGGAGAGAAACATTAGTCAATTGCCTTCTGTATGCCCTAAACTGGGGATCTGGCTTGCAACCCAGGCATGTTCCCTGACTGGAAATTGAACCTGATTTCTTGGCTCACAGGCTGGCACTCAGTCCACAGATCTTACACCAGCCAGAGCAGGAGGAGTTGTTTTGAGCAGAGATTCGTTGGAGGAGAGGGGGAGTTCAGGGTTGGTGGTAGGCAGCTTCTCATTTGCTGGGTTGTTGCTGGGCAGAGAGAAAACCTTTCTTTTAGAAATAAGCTTCTTCTTGCTGGAGTTTGCAAAGGGCAGTGAGCAGAGTATGTGAGCACTCCACCTTCAGGGCTTCCCAGCCTGATTTTAATTAGGCTTTTCTTTATTCACTTTAACAGTTTTAGAGCAGTTTTAGCAAAATTGAGGGGAAGGTACAGAGATTTCCCGTACATACATCATAGGAAATCCCTACTCCCAGCACCCACCACC
This sequence comes from Tonatia bakeri, assembly GCA_004024845.1. Classification (NCBI taxonomy): domain Eukaryota; kingdom Metazoa; phylum Chordata; class Mammalia; order Chiroptera; family Phyllostomidae; genus Tonatia; species Tonatia bakeri. The sequence continues at coordinate 41,463 of PVIA01011841.1, forward strand.
AGAGTGGTGCATTAGTTACAACCAGTGAACCTCCGTGGACACATCATCATCCAGAGTCCGGAGTTTACGCTGGGTCCACTCTTGGTGGTGTACATTCTGTGGGCTTGGACAAACGGAAAATGACACGTAGCCACCATTGCAGTGTCCTACAGAGTAGCTTCACTGCCCTGAAAATTGTGCTCCGCCAGTTCCTCCCCTCCCCCCCCCCCCCCCCCCCCCCCCCCCCCCCCCCCC
>PVIA01011842.1:0-41665 GCA_004024845.1 Tonatia bakeri
TCTCCGCTTCTGGGGTCCGCCAACTGCCATCTCCGCCCTGCGCGCCCGTGTCTGCCAGTCACTGCTCTTTCCTGCCGGGACCCCTCGACCCCTCTCCGCAGGCCTCTGACTCTGCCCCTCCTTACTGGTCTGGATGTATGGTATCAGACTTCTCTTCAGTTCATTTCTCTCTGTTCTGGTTGTTTCTTGTTTCTCAATTTTTGTTGTCCTTAGTTTTGGTTGTGCGAGGAGGCACAGTGCGACTACCTATGTCTCCATTTGGCCAGAAGTCTTATATTCTATATTCTTACCACCATTGTGTGAAGGTTTCAGTTTCTCTACATCCTCACTGATGCTTGCTATTTCAGTTTTTATATTTTTAAATTTAAGCCATCCTAGTGGGTGTATCATTGTGGTTTTGATTTGCATTTCCTTAATAGCTAATGATATTGAGAATCTGTTTATATGTTTGTTTGACAATTGATATCTTCTTTGAATGTCTATTCATGTTCTTTGCTCATTTTTAAATTGGGTTGTTTGAATTTTTGATGTTGAGTTGTAAGAGCTCTTTACGTATTAAGGATACTAGACATCTCATCTCCTTTTAGACTGGGCTCTGAAGAAAAAGTGGAAGTTAACTTGGTGGAAAGTCATATGGAAATCTTTCTGGGCAAAGAGCTCAGTGCACACCTGCTGACCAGTCTGCTCAGGCTGCCATAACAGAATACCATAGACTGAGTGGCTAAAACAACAGACATTTATCTTCTTACAGTTTTGGAGGTCAGAATTTTGAGATCAGGGTACCAGCTATGTCACGTTCTGGTGAGAGCCTTCCTCCTGGCTTCCAGGTGGTTGCCTTCTCTTGGTGTCCTCACATGACAGGGTGGGGTGGGGAGGAGGGAGAGAAAGAGAAGAAGAAAGAGAATAGGAAAGAGACAGAGAATATCTTCTGTATAAGGACATCCACCCCGTCACAAGGATTCCACCCTTATGGCTGCATCTAAACCTAATTATGTCCTAAAGACCCCATCTCCAAATGCCATTGCATTAGGGGTTAGGGCTTTAACATATGAATTTTGGGGCACACAAATATTCAGTCCATAGCACCTGCCAAGGTCCTGTGGGGGGAAGGGGCATGGTGATTGAGTGCTGTTGGATCACAGGGACCCCAAAGGAGTCTGCTCCCAAAGAGGCTGATGCTAGACCATGAAGACCAGCGCTTCTCAATCCTAGCATGCACAAGAATCACCCAAGGTCTTGTAAAAATGTAGTGCTGATTCGGTAAGCCTAGGACGAGGTAGGGATTCTGCATTTCTAAGTTCCCAGGCGATTCTGATGTGGTAGCAAGGACATAGAGCCCCACAGAGCCTGCTAGAGACAGTGATGTTTTTCTAACAGTAATCAGTTATTGAATGGCTTGAAAAAGGAGAGGAAGAAGATCAACTTTGAATTTTTAAAAGAAGCACTCTAGTTGCTCAGTGGAAAATATATTAGAAGAGGACAAAGGCATGGGGAAAGAGTAGCTGGATTATGTTTAAGTAAATTAAGGTCTGTCTATTCATATAACAGAATGTTCTATGAACAATAAAACAATGGTTATGAAGACATTTTCATGACATGGGAAAATATTTATGATATAATAGTAAATAAAAAGGCAGAAATCAAAATTATATATACAAGTTGCTTACAATTTTATAAAACAATGCATGTAAGAGGAAGCAGGTGTACCGAATTCTTAACAGAGCCTCTTGGGAAGGATGATGGGTAATTTTTATTCTTTATGTTTTTCTCTGTATCATTTTTTCTATCATTTTTATTCTGATATTTTATTTGTTTAAATTGCTTTCTGAATAACTGAATATTACCAAAGCTATTAAAGACCCATACATTTCTCTCTCTGAACCTTAAATCTCTGTCAGAACTGCAGCTCTAATACAGTAAATAGGAACACGGCTGAATTCATTTCCTGGCCCTTCTTAAGGTGCCATGCTGTTGCTGGTTGCCAATTTCACACATGCTATTTCTGTCCATTCAGAGCTGACAGCTTGGATTTCCCCCTCCATTGTAATAGCTGTTCTCTCTTCTGGCTTCCCCAGGCTTGCATTTGGTAACCTTTGCCCTTTTATTTGGTACAAGCCAAAATGCCATCTTTGGAAAACTAATGTACCAGAGAAAATGGTAGCATGAAGCCACATAACCTACTGTTTTTTTTTTCTTTTCTGTTTGTGAAGGTTATTATTAGAGCTCATTTTAGAGAATTTCAAATCCATTCAAATTATCATGGGTTTAATTTTTTCTAATGGAAGCAAGCCTTTTGATGTTTGGGTAGAAAGCTGCCTAGCCTCTTTAGAGTTCAAATTTTCATACATTGGCACAATTGATCAAAGACTTTATTTTAAGATGGAGAGAAAAGGCAATTTACCTATACTTGTTTTGTATTTTCAACATTATTATTATATACTTTTTTCCTCAACCATCTCCCTGTTTGAAGATCTACTCTTTTTACTAACATATATTGGCTTCACCTTCTTTTTGATCATGAGAAACCATCTGGAAACAATTGAGAGTGACGTCACAAATACAGCATTATGATTTCAATGTAAGATCAAAGAATAAAAAGAAAGAAGTCGAGGAGTGGAGAAGCTTGATTTAACCTTTAAGCACAAATATCTAATAGGGTAGAAAGAGGCAAGAAAATATGATAAAATGGAAGGATTATTGATGGGCAGTAAAGTAAGTGTAGTTGGTTTACCTTGAAGTTCAAGTTGGTTAATAAACTGGCACCCATTTTTATATTTATTGTAGGAAAAAGAAAAAATAACTGTTATCCAGGGTTAGTCTGACAAGAAATGCCAAAGTTAGAAAGACTTTGTAGCGCTGGGTTTGGCAGAGTGTCCTGGAGCTACGGAAAAAGACTTAAAACTGGGGCTAAAGGTCATAAGCAAGGACAATAGACCTGGAATTTGGAGGAATTCATACTCTACTAAAGAATTCCTAGACCTCTCATGAAAATAACAGATTGCCCAGTCACCAGAGAAACAGAGAACTAAAATGAAAGCTAAAATGAAGCCAACCCTGGAGAATAAATACAGAGATGATTAAAAATGGGAGAATTAGGGAGTATAAAAGGGTAAGAACATAGATTCTTGATGTGAGTGATCCTGAAATTACAGCTCATATAGGAAGGGGTGTCCTTGTGCATCTAGAAACTGACTGTGTGTTCTTTAGAATGTTAGCTTATTCTGAGAAGAAACGTTTTTCATAGCTATTGAGAACGTTATCTTCTATGAATGGATTTCAGCCAGAAGCTAAAGGAGGTGAGTGATTTCAGGGAGGTGATGTGTCTGGCAAGGCGTAAGGACTTCGCTTTGGGGAAGTCGGAAAGCAGCCGCTCCAAAGCTCCTTTCCTGCTATTTAAATCAACAGTCCTGCATTTTCCAGGACCTTTCCCAAATAGACTTATGTAACTTTTTAATATCACTTTTAATATAAAGGTGATTTATTTAAAACATCCTTGAGTGCTATTTAATTTTAATATCTTTACAGAATCTCTTTATACCAATATATTTAGTTATTCATTTAAAAATGAATTTGGGATTGTGTGTTCCAATCTAGGTTTGGAAAATATGGTCACTGTACTAGTTCACAAACTTCTTTGATAACCAAGCTAAGACCAAACAGATTTTTCACTTCATTGGTTGCTGTTACACTTATCACCATAGGAGTTATTAAAATATTCCATTAGAGGCATTATCTAATATACTATTTATTTCCAACCTCTGATTTTCTTGTTCTTCTTTATGTAATTACAACGTGCCCCAAATGAAACACCAATAGAACCTTACTTTTTAAAGTAAAAATATAAGTGGTCATACCTATGGAAAACCTGACAGTTAGAAGAAACACACACAAAAGCACATTCTACTGTCCTTTATTTGATGTGAGGATTTTTAAACAGCCAGGAGAAGCAAACATGTTTTGTGTGTCCATTCCTACAACAATGGAACTTCATAAACAGATGGCTACAATCTCCTTCTGAACGTGGTCAAGACGTCAGAATCCTTCTCAGCACAATATTCCAGGAGACACCAACAATTGATTGTAGTTTGCACTTGAGTCTAAGAAACATTTGCCTAACTGGCTTTAAATGAAGAGCAGTCCACTTCTGTTGATAATTTTGAAGAAGGATATGTGGTTTTATTTAGAAATGGAATGATTTCATATTTTTGCTTAAACACAACTATACAGGCAAGACATTCCTGGTTTGCAAATGTTCCATTTGTAGGTTCCTTAAAACTCATCACCTGTGGAAACAGCAGTTGGCAGTAGGAGGACAAAGAGGGCCAGCAGAAAATACTTTACTTAGTTCTATCAGCATAGCAGAACAGTTAAGAACCAAGACGAGTAGAGTGAGATGCACCTGGCTTTACCTTTCTTCTTGATCATATAGTAAATTGAATAAGTTCTTATTTTTAATCCTTGGTTCCCTTATTTTCAAAATGGGGGTTATTTTTGAAATTAAATATGGTAGCTCAAGCAAAGCATGTTGCTTGGTGTATGGTACATAGTAAACCTTCCATAAGTGTTATCTTTGGTTAACTGAGAAATTGTTATTTCTCTTCCTGGTGAAATAAAGACAATGCCACCCAATTCTAAACTTTTCTCCTAATGGGATCCTCGGAACACTGGTCTAATTAGACACCACCAGGATCACAGAGGGTGCTGATATAACAGTGGTGGTACAAAAAGCAGTGTTCTAGGAATAATAAGCCATAGGCCCTAGGTCCTGCTTGGTCTTCAACAAATGCTTGAGCAAGTTATTTGACTTTACAGGGTCCTCAGTATCCCACATGTAAATTTATGATCTAAGGTATTATGATATTAGATGGTATTATTTTAGAGGGATTTGGAAATCAGGAAATCAGTGCACTAAGTCTGATCCACTCTCTCTTTGATGAGGTCCTGTGATCCCCCTTCTCACTCTTCTCCGCCACTTACTCCCACACTCCGAGTCAATCTACCCAGATCATGCAGAGTCCAGTGTTAGTCTCACAGTGCGGTGATTGTGGGGGTGGTGGGTTGGGTGGAGGTGGAGGAGGGTATAAGGGAGATAAGTGGTAATGGGGAAAATACAATAAAACTAAAGTAAAATAAAATAAAATTTATATGTGAGCCCAAGAGAAATCAAAACATGTGTCTAAACAAAGACTTGTACACAAATGTTCAGAGAAGCATTTGTATAATGGCCAGAGGTGGAAGCAATCCAACTGACCACCAGTGCATGCATGGATAAATAAAATATTCATACAGTGCACTATTAACTTGCTATAGAAAGAAATGAAGTACTGCTACATGCTGCAATATAGTAAAACCTTGAAAACATTATGCTAAGTGAAATAAGCCTGTCACAGAAGACCATGTATTGCCTGATTGCGTTTATATGAAGTATCTGGAACAGGCAAAGCCAAAGAGACACAAAGCAGATCAGTGGTTGCCAGGGACCGGGGAGGGGTGAGTGGGGAATGACTGTTCATGAGCATGGGTTTTCTGTTGGAGGTGATTAAAATTTTCTAAAATTACTGTGATGATGTTTGTGCAACTCTGTGACTACACCAAAGAGCTTTAAAGTGTACATTTTAAATGGCTGAATTATACAGTATGTGGATTATAACGCAATAAAGCTGTTATTTAAAAAAATTCTAGCTGAAAAAGATGCTGAGAACAAAATAGTGACTCACTCAGTTTCCAGGTAAGTTTCTGGAAGGAGCTTCCTGCGATTCAAAACAAGCTTGTCTGAAAATATCTGTAAGTCAACACTGAGTCAGAAATATATTTTTGGTGTCTTGTATTGAGGACAAAAGAAATCATTTCAAGAGGGAATGGAGACAAAAGAAAAAGGATACCAGCCACTGAATTTTGTCATAGCGTAGGTGGCAAACTGAAACTGCTACTCTAAAAATTAAGGCCACTAGCCAAACAAGTCTGTGTCGGGTGTTCTTCGGTTTTCCCTCAAGATAAATGAAAGTAAATCTGGTCTGAGGATTCTGACCGTCTACAATTGCTCTTCATGAAATTTAAAATTTCAATGTACTTTTTTGTAATTCCTAAGAACCAAATTCTCTACCAACAAGGCCAACCCAGGAGTGCAGGGGCTCAGCAAGCAGTGATTAGTCAGTCTCCTTCCTCCTCCTTCGCAGGCACACAAATACCGAATTCTGGGATCTCCAATTTCTGCTCTAGAACGTATTTCTGTCTCGCAAGACCATTCTGGAGATTTTATCAATATGTGTGTAGCAGGTAACTGCCAATCATCTACTTATTAATGTTAAGTGTCTAAACGTTCTTCTGTAATTCTTACCACGAGTATTGTTCTAATTATTAGGCACAGTGAAAAATCTTATCCACCGTGGTTTACAAAACACAGAACATCCCTTCGGAAACAAAGTAAGTCTTACCCAGTCAGCAGATAGAGACGAACACTGAGCAACAGTGGGCCAGCAGAGTAGTTTTACTGTCCCTGTTCTCGAGAAAGAACACTTGAGGTGTGGGGAAGGTGGGGAGGAGTTCCGCAGCTGGTTGCCAGCTCCGATGCACCACAAATTCCCAGTAACTGAGGAAAGCTGGATCTCCTCCTCCCACTTCTGCTCGTAACACCTAAGAATTCACTCATCCTTAGCATATTGCCACTGGTCAGTCTGCCTCACTGCTCATCCTGGTGAAGACCGGTGGCTCTGGCAGCACACAGCGTGTGGATAGCTTCCTCTTCCCCAAGCAGGGAAGAAGGAGAGCATGTGGGGCTGCGATGCAGGACGTGCTGCCCCAGCACTGCCCAGAGCCAGAGATTTAGTTTAAAGAAGGCGGGGAAGAGGAAGTTGCCTGGGCAAGTGAGAGGTGGTAGGAGCAAGAAGGGAATTTGGTATTCTGACAGAGGTGAAAAAGTGAGCTACTCTTTCATTTTTAGTGTGAAATGCCCATAATATAGCATTGACTATTTTAACCATTTTAAGTATATGATTCAGTGGCATTAAGTAGAGTCACAAAGTTGTGCCATTTCAGTGTTAGTCTCAGAGATTTTCCATCACTGGCAAAAGAGACCCCGAATGCATTACGCAGTCACTCCCCACTCTCCCTTCCCTCAGCCTCTGGCGACCACTAATCTCGTTTCTGACTCTATGGAAACTTGCACGGGAATGTTCATAGCACTATTTGCAAGAGCTAAATGGTAAAAACAACCCTACTGTCCATCAACAAATGAATGGAGTGACAGAATGTGGTATATCCACACAACGGCATATTATTCAGCCATTAGAAGAAACAGAATACTGACACATGCGATGACACAGATGACCCTTGAAACATTGAACTTTCCCTTTGTGTTCTTAGACAAAACAAAAGCATCAGCAGCGAAGTGGTAGGATACCATACAGGGCCCCACAGCTCTGGGCTCTGGGGAGAGATCTTCTCTACTCTAGGGTGCCAATAATGTCATCCATTTAGTAACGTTCAGGATGTCAGATGCTCCAGCTGAAAAACCAGGAGAAGCAATCCTGCTTCTGCATAAGTTCATTTTTAGAATTTGAATTGTTGTTTTAAAGTACTTTAAAAATGCTTAAAAGCAGTCTGTGAGTAAGTTAGGAGTTAGAGGGCATGGGGAAAAATGAATCAAGATGGGTAGAATTATCAGAGGCTATCCCTCTTTGCTTATTATTTATGACTCACCTTCCTGGGCTGCCTGTCCTCTACTCCCTGCCTATTTCTCACCCCACTCCCTCCTCTGCACCAACCTGCTGGGCTCTTCTACTGTTTATGAACCTGTTTGCAACCTGCTCTTTCATCTATGCTCAAGTAGACCAACAATCTGACTTTTTTTCCCCTGAAAAATATTGAAGAACTTTTTGAGAATAAAAAGAAAAAATGTATAAAGGGTATAGCATATTCCTTTTTATGTTTTGAATTAAAAATATATTTCTTAAAATTTTCACTGCTTTTTTTTGAATTATAAACCCCTACATTTCTTTTGAATGCAATTTGCTAGAACAATGAAACATCAGCATTCTGAATTTAGAGAGTAAATTTTTAAAAAAGACCCAACTATGTGTGTATATACATTTATGTACATCTATATTATGCAGCCATGCCACAGAAAAAAACAGAGAACAGTACAGAAAACAAAAAGTTCCAGTAACAATCAACAATGGATTTTATCAACAGGTGTTCAGTGTCACCGATTCTGAAATTCCTTCTTTTGAAAAGTCACTTTAAATCAGTAAAACACTGACCGTTTTCCTTTTCTCTAGTTTATCCATTTAGCTGATGGAATTCCAATGAGGCAATTTCCCCTTTCTCTTCACTTTCTTTTATCACCCCAAACCCTGAAAATGATAAGAAAGCAGGAACATGGGGCTCTTCTGTCACCCTGAAATTATTTCTATTTCATATGGATTTCTTTTTTAAAAAAAACTCGTCCTTTCAAAAGAACACAGGAGGACTTAAATTTCTATCTTAGTACTAAATGCCTCTCAGAGCCGTGGAAATATTCAGTTTTCTAGCGATTTCAGGGTCTGTACATACCCTGCTGTTAAGGACTTCATCAGAATCAAAAGAAAAGAAAAAGGAACAGGAGAAAGAAAAGAAGAAACCCTCCATGACAAGAACATTAAGCCCCAAGGGTGGTTCGTTTCCGTTTTGAAGTCTTCGCTACTGCAGGGAATACTTGTGTCAACGTCTTAATAAGGCAAGTAAAGCAGTTTGCATGCCTCAGAGCATGTGCACTCGCACCAGAAAATCAGCGTGAAGGGCAGAAGGTCAAGGCCGCCACATCGCACGGGGCCCCTTCTGGCCGGGACCAGATGACACGGTTTACAGAGGGCAGGTCTGATGTTGTCACTATCAGGTGCGGAAGAAAACATCTTTGAAGAAACACTTGTTTCACTCTTCTCTGCCCCCAGATCTTGAAGTCATCTTATACACATGTTAAAAGAATTCTACCCACATTCAACAAAATTGTATTTTTATAATGTTGAAATCACGTTGCACTGCGAATCGAAAGGACATTTCTGTAACTTCAGAGTAACTCTGCTGTCCTGAGAACTGCTATATCAGGCGTTATATCTCAAATTTGAATATCATGAATTATTTATATAAACTAATAAATTATACAATATAATCTATCAATAATTCAGTCCCATTTGCATTTTGAAAACATAAAAGCAAATGGAAACCTGAGAGCTATTAGTCTGTTTGAGTTTTCAAATATTCCGGAAGTAATATTTAACGATATAGAATTTCCATTACCACAATTTTGCTTTACAGTATTTGTGCTTTGAGGTTCTAAGTTATGACTTGCCAGAACAAGACAAAAATGTGAAAATTAGACAAACAGATTTATCCAAATATTTCTTTGTTTTCTTTTTTATTGAGAAATCTCTCTGAATGAAAGGGCCTGGAGGTTTGGGATAACTCACTTAGTCCGGAGATGACATGAATTTCACCTTGTGGGTCATAATTAAAGGGCTCATGAGTTAGTGATGATCTCTTAAAAAACAGCAACTTATATAACCTTGGATTGACACAAGACCTTCAACAGTTAGGTTCAAATACAATTTTGAAACCAATTATATATATTAATGGAAGTCAACATATATATACTCATATACAGGGTCTGGCACAAATAACGTCCCTTTTTTATTACAAAAATCTTTTATTGCAAAATCATAAGCATGTGATTATGTAACATAATAATATCGCACTCAAGCGCACCTTGTGGCGTTTTAGATGAAATGTTCAAATTAAAACTATAAACTATTACACCCATATTATTACCCCACCAACTACATTCAAGCAGACCTTACTTCTGCCGGACCCTGTACATTAGCCTGCATTCCTTCAGTTGCAAGTGATGGTAAAAAACTCAGACTGAAACTGGAATGAGAAAGAAGACATGTCTTTACTATGAAGTCTGGAGTTTCAGTTGGTTTCACTATTATAGGCTATAGAAACTTTCTTCCCCCCACTTTCTTCTTTTTTTGATGTGTGTTTTGGTTTTAATCTTAGATTTTTTTCCAGCAGTGGCAAAAAAGGCCTTCAGCAACTCTGAGCTCATGTCTTTAAATCTTAGCAATTTCAGGTGAAAGACTTTTTGCCAACATTTTTAGCCATTTATTCTGATTGGGATGGCATGGGATATAAAATTCCTGAATTAATCACCTATACATGTTCAGAGGAATAGAATATTCTAGTTGGCTAAGTCTGGGACAAGAGCTCATCCCTGAAGCTAGAACCTAGGCTCATCTTAATCTAACCCATGAAGACTGGGGTAGGGGAGAAAAAATATTCTAATGCATAATATAAAAATTGCATCAGTGAGTTTGATGGTCAATGCCTGCTATCATTGTTAAATTCATTAACATAAAAAGAGAAAGAGAAAGGACTAAGATCCAGAAGATCAGAGTCTTTATTACCTGATAGTCTCTAGGCAAATAACTATGAATTAGATTTATAATTTATAATTATGTATTATAATTATTATGTTACATATTATAAATCATTATAACTTTAAACCTCGATGAATTAATTATTATGAATTACATTTTCTAATCTGTGAATGGGCCTCATCTCTATTTCATTATTTCAATTGCAAACTAGCTATATATGAAGGTGATATATCCCCAAACTTAATATATAGATTTCCCTTTGACCTAGAATATTCTAGAATATTCTCTACAGAGAATATTCTCCAGATCTCTGAATCTCCAGGTCCCCCTTCCTCCTTCCCTACCCTGCTATGGGCCCCAGGAAGCCCACCTATGTAAACACATAAATAGTCCCTCCTGCCCTCTCCTTTTATTTGTGTTTGGTCAGTGAAAACCACCGGCAAGGAATTGCCGGAGAGCATAGAGGAGAGCACAGTTATCTCTTGGTGCCCTTTGTCTGGGCCGGTGTATTGTTAGTGGTTGTATTCCCATACTAATGATGGCCATAGCTTTTGCCTACAGCTATACCTAAAAGCCTCTTTGTGTTGGTAACTGCTTCCTTCATTTGTCCCTGGAAGCCTGGGAGTGGAGGGGACTTACCTCTGACTGCTGCACTTGGGGTGCTTTGTCATTTCTTACTGATTTCTTCTACTGCTATTCACAACTCTATAAATAGTTTCTTCATTAAGTCTACTCAAACACTTGTTTTTGAGTACACCATATATTTTGTGTTGGGAACCTGACAGAAACAGCTCTAGACAAATTTCCAAAGTCATCCCAAGTTAAACACTTGGAAAATGAACACTATTATCTCAATATAACTGAGCTTTTTCTTCATTAGATACAATACCATCCATCAGTCATTCCAACTTAAAACCTTGATGATGCTTTCAAATACTCATTCTTCTTTATCTTCACATTCAACTATTAAATATTGTCAATTTTATCACATAATTATTTTAAATATATAGTCTTTTTTGTCACCTTTGATGTCTAAAACAGCCCCTCTGTCACTCCGTTTTGACAGTCCTGTCTTCCACATGATCACACACTCGACCATATCCCTCTTTCTCTGTAACAAGTTCACATTTCTAGGGCTCTTGGTCGACTGTGAGATAACTCTGAGATCCTTATAAACACTATCAAGATCTTTATGATGTGGGTTTTCCTTACCTTCTAGGACTGTAATGCTATGTGCAATGCCTCGAACAATCCCCTTTTCTTTTACGTTTCTGTGTCTTAGCACACGCTCTTTTTTTGTTACAATGTTCTTGCCCTTCTGTACCTAAGATATGCTAACTCATTCTTTAAATGTTGCTTTATGTTTTAACTTCTCTGGGAAGAATTGTTGATGACCCATTAGTAATTTGGTTTTTGTACAAAATACACTGTATACATATTTTTAAAGCATTATGTCTGTTGCGAGAGAATGTTTTGTGATAATATGTGCCCTTTCCTTCAAGTCAGTGCTCAACCCCCTCTCAGGGTCATCTGCCCCAGCCTTAGGAACAAAAAGCACCAGGCCACCTACACAGCCACCGGGCCCTACAGGTGATGCCGGCACCAAGAGATAACAGTGAATCCAAACAGGTGACTATGCTATTCACTCAGCTTTTATTAATGCAGATTCAGTCCAAAGCTATAACAACCCATAACAATAATAATCACTCAGAACTCAAGTTCTAAGAATCCAGATCAGAGTCCGGGCTTAGGAGACAGCCAGTCAGCTCCTTGCAGGGCAGAATCGGCAGTGCCTGGGAGTCTCTGGAGTGGGGTGGGTCAGAGCGGTCTTGCGTGGCTGCCTGTCACTCTCTCCCTCTCAGCTGTCTCAGCTGTCTGTTCAAGGCTTCTGCTTTTATGTTCCTCTTGGTTGCAAAGTCATGCTGTTTTGCACAATCTCTTGTAAACACAATTTTCTCAGTCTCTATAAGCACATTTGTTTATGTCAGCTCTGATAAGAGAGACTCAGAAAAGAGCCTCACTAGAAACCAGCCACACTGGCACCCTGATCTTAGACCTCCAAGCCTCCAGACTCTGAGAAAATAGATTTTTTTCTGTTTAAGCCATACAACTCATTCATTCATTCATTTTCATTCATTCACTCACTTATTCATGTTTTCAGCATTTAGCAAGTAATGAGCACTTGATATAAACAAAGCAAAAGCTACAAAACTATTTCAAATGATACTACCTGAATACATGCATAGTTTGCTAATGAGATTGCCTTGATGTGACTGAATTCATTTTTTCTATGTGGAATGCATTCAATATATTGTCATTTCTCATAAACAAGTATCATATTTAACTAAAACAATTTTAATTATTGTCAGTTTAAAACTTTCAGGGTGAATGTAATATAGGAATTAAAAAGTAGTATTATTTTAAATAGATTAATATTTCAAATGAATCCTTGTTTGTGTGACAAACTCATTGAATAAAATTTACATCTTGTTTCACAGTTGAATACACTGTTTGGGTCCTATGAAAGAGAGGTCCGGCAAACGGTCTAAGTTTCATTGATAATGGAGAGGCGTTTCTTGGTTCCAGTTTGGAACATAGCCTTCATATCGCTCTAAAATGAAAATCAACAAAGAACGAAGAAAAATGTGTCTTACTTTATTACGGTTCTTCTTCTAACGATTGTCAATGAAACAGTCATCCCATTTTCATTTTTATTGGGATTTCAGGAAGTCACATAGATTTGGCAATACATGACCACATCATGTATGCTTATTTTAAATACTAGCCTTGCTTGATGATGTAGTCATTTGGCAGACTATAAAAGCCCACTATTTTTTGTCAAATTATATCTGTGAAATGTGTTATTTTCCCATGTATGGTGTGCACATTACGAGCACTTCTGACCTCTATTAATGAAATAATTCTGGTGATTCTGAGGTGAGTTAAAATAATGGGAAATATCCCATAATAATAGCTCATAGTAATTCACCAAAGAGTAAGTGGATGACCTGTGTGTAAACACAGGCAGCCACCAGTGTGGCAGTTTGAAACACACACACCATGAATGCTTTGGTGTGGGCCCACATCCACAAAAAGCCTGGGTCAGAAAAGTAATGAATCACAATGAAAACAATGGTGCTGCTCCCCAGCCAGTACGCTTGTATTACCAAACTTCAAAGCTTGTTATAGATGTTAGAGTATTTGATTATCCCAACTCTATATGGTGGGGATGTAATTCCCAACCGGAAGCCGAGGAAAAGGGATTAAGTGATTTGTACAGACCTCAGGGAGCCAAGCTAAAGCCCTGCGATTCTGTAGTAGGAAAATAAATTTCTTTGCATACTTTCATCTAAAGTGACTCAAGACTTAATTAAAATTATACACATTTTGAAATACATAAAATTCTACATGCCAGTCAAGACTGACCCTGACCTTGCCTGCTTGAATACTGGGAGCATAAATCAATTCTATGGCTATCATTTTAAGTTTTTTAAAGATTTCCTGGATGCCTTTGCCCTTAAAACAACCTCAGAAGCTATTTTTACTTACTGAGGTGCATACGCCATTGATTGGTGAGATCTGTAAGTGTCATTTTCACCAACTGTCTCAGTGTGGGCGCACTTGCAGGCGTGTACTAAAGCTTTAACTTTCTAAAAGTATTAGAAAAGAATAAACAAATTGCGGTAGTTTTTGGATAGTGTTATGTGCTTAGCAAGAGTGTGTATTCCTGCAATGATATATCTACTCTCGGCCCTCGAACTTTCTGGAAAATAGTTAAAGCAGATTAGAACAGTTCTCTAACTTTTTTGATTAGTGAATTCCTTTCACTGTCATATAGAATCTCACAGACCTCCTTTATAAATTTTTATAATCACATCACCATTTTTATGAAGTGATTTATAAAGAAGCTATTTTACATAAAAATATTATATGCCACACTATTAAAATTATATTTATAAAGTTTATTTAATATAATATCTAATATTCATAAGATAGAGGTAAATTTCAAAATTTATGCGTTTCTCAAGTGACCCATGCTATTTAATTTAATTTAAATGTGAAAGAAAAAGAATGATCTGTAAACAAACATATTACTTAGAATGTAGTGACTCTATACATATTAAAAAGGAGACTGAAACATAATTGACAATTTCCAGCATCCCAAATAGATACTGAGTTCTCATAATATCTTTGAAATGTCTGTTGTAAACTTTAATCGATCAATTGATTTATTTTCATACACTAAAAAAATTCCATTATAGAAAGTTGTAAGAATTTAAAAAAATTTTAAGAATGTAAAACATTTTCTTATTTTTTACTTTTGTTTATTGATTATGCTGTTACAGTTGTTCCATTTTCCCCCTTCACTCCCCTCCACCCTGCCCACCCCTTCCTACCCACATTCCCCCCCTTTAGTTCATGTCCATGTGTCATAAGTTCTTTAGCTTCTATATTTCCCATACTATTCTTGCCCTTCCCCTATCTATTTTCTACCTATTGTCTATGCTACTTATTCTCTGTATCTTTTCCCCCTCTCTCCTCCTCCCCCTTCCCTGTTGCTAACCCTCCATGTGATCTCCATTTCTGTGGTTCTGTTCCTGTTCTAGTTGTTTGCTTAGTTTGCTTTTGTTTTAGGTATGGTTGTTACTAACTGTGAGTTTGAAGGTTTTTTTTACTGTTCATATTTTTACTCTTCATTTTCTTAGGTAAGGCCCTTTAACATTTCATATAATAAGGGCTTGGTGATGATGAACTTCTTGACCTTGACCTTATCTGAGAAACACTTTATCTGCCCTTCCATTCTAAATGAAAGCTTTGCTGGATAGAGCAATCTTGGATGTAGGCCCTTGCCTTCCAGGACTTGGAATACTTCTTGCCAGCTCCTTCTTGCCTGCAAGGTCTCTTTCGAGAAACCAGCTGACATTCTGATGGGAACTCCTTTGTAGGTAACTGTCCCCTTATCTCTTGCTGCTTCTAGAATTCTCTCCTTCATTTTTACCTTGGCTAATGTAATTATGATGTGCCTTGGCGTATTCCTCCTTGGGTCCAACCTCTTTGGGACTCTGAGCTTCCTGGACTTCCTGGAAGTCTATTTCCCTTGCCAGATTGGGGAAGTTCTCCTTTATTATTTGTTCAAATAACTTTTCCTCTTGTTGTTTTTCCTCTTCCCCTTCTGGTACCCCAATAATTCGGATGTTGGAATGTTTAAAGATGTCCTGGAGGTCCCTAAGCCTCTCCTCATTTTTTTGAATTCTTGTTTCTTCATTCTTTTCTGTTTGGTTGTTCCTTTCTTCCTTCTGGTCCACTCCATTGATTTGAATTCCAGTATTCTTCCCATCACTATTGGTTCCCCGTGCGTTTTCCTTCATTTCTCTTATTGTAGCCTGCATTTGTTCATCTAATTTATGACCAAAGTCAATCAATTCTGTGAGCTTCCTGATCACCAATGCTTTGAACTGTGCATCTGATAGGTTGGCTATCTTTTGATCACTTAAAAAAATTGGCTCTGGGCCTTTCAATTCTGTTTGAGCCATCTTTTTTATTTTTTATTTTCCTTTGGTCTGGTTGCGGCTATTATGGATGGGCGGCAGAGCCTTAGGTGTTCATCGGGGTGGGGCACCCCGGGTGCTGGGTTGTGACTTTGTATGTGGGGGCGGGGTCTGAGAGGGAACAATGGCACCTGCTCTGCTCTCTCTAGGACTTCAGTCCCCCCTGCCACTTCCCACAAGCAATTTGGGCCCTTCTGGTGCTGGCTCCTGGGTGGGTGGGCTTGTGTATCGGACTCTGTGGGTCTCCCCGAGGAGCCTCCTGTGAGTCTGAGAGAATCTCCCGGCCTCAGCTCCCACAGGTGTTTTCACTCAGTGCTCTCAGGCTTTGTTTCTCGGTGGCGCTGGGGGCCTGGGTTGCGCGGTCTGTGTCACTGCCCATTTTTGCTTAGTTTGTTCAAATGTGTGGCTGCAGCTCACTGGGTCTGCTAGTTTCCTCCTGTGCCCAGGGTCTGCCACCAGTCCGCCAACTGCCATCCACACCCTGCACCCGCGTCTGCCAGCCAGCGCTTCTTCCTGCCGGGACCCCTGGACCCCTCTCTGCAGGCCTCCGACTCCGCCCCTCCTTACCGGTCTGGATGTACGGTAGTCAGACTTCCATTTGGTTCATTTCTCTCTGTTCTGGTTGGTTTTTGTTTTTCAATTTTTGTTGTCCTTAGTTTTGGTTGCGTGAGGAGGCACAGTGTGACTACCTATGCCTCCATCTTGGCCAGAAGGAATGTAAAACATTTTCTAAAATGTTTAAAGAAGTTTATATATATGAGCTGTATTTGTAAGCATCTATCCACAAATTATATATTGTGTGTATCGATCATTTTATTTACAATAAATGTAAAGTCAATTTAGATACATTAATCACTATATTTACTCTTTTTAATCCTATTTCTGAATTACCAGAGATAACTTGGTGTAAACAATTTGATTAGATAAATTCATTGTGCAGGTCTGTTGAATAATATATTGAGATAACTGTATAGAAATTTCATTATTTTTATGGTCCTCATCAATGTTCTATACTTGAACATGTGTTTCTTACAGTTTGTATATTTATTCAATAATTCACTATTGGTATGCATTGATCAATATGTGCAATAAATCAAAGCAAATAAAACCTGCATACTATATTTTGCCATGTATAATGCACACCCATGTTTTGGCCCTAACTTTCAGGAAAAAAATCTTTTTAACAAATTTATTAATTCAAGGTTTTATTTATTTATATTTAGAAACAAAACCGGTTATAATATTCCATGGTATTATTTTGCATCCAGATATTGTTATTGCTTTCTAGAATTATACTTTCAATGTGTAAGCATAAATAAAGCAATTAAAAACATATATAGATACAGAATTAATACTACCCACGCATAATGTGCATCCTTATTTTTCCCTCAAAAATTTGGGCAAAAATGTGTGCATTATATATAGCAAAATACAATAATCATCAAAAATTCTGTGGTCCCTAATGATGTACAGGTGGGTGGTCAATCTAAAGAGAGTGAAACATAAACAGATTTAAACTTTTTTTTTCACTAATTCACCATATATCCTCAGTATGTACTGGGGACTCTTAAATTGTTTCTCTTTAAGATATAACTTTTTAAGTATCTTAAATGTCATTTCAGCCTTTAAGAATATGAATCCACAGGAACTCTTTTCCAAGTTCCAACGTTTCCCCAATCTTCACTTAGGGCACACATCTAAATGTTGGGAAGGCAATTCAATGCACTAATCTTATATTGGTTATTCAATATTTGGGCTATTTCAGAATAGAAATGAAATCAACTAATAGACAAAAGAACACACAAAAATAGAAAAAACAAAAGAGAAAAAGGACAAGAAAAAGCTGAACAAACAAAAATGGACAGCGGCCACATCTCTTTCCCCAGGACTCTTCCCTTGTCCTCTGTTCTTCACCCACATTCATCTGTTGTTCCTCTGAACCCCCCTCCAGCCACTGTTCCTCTGCCCAGGACCGTTCTGGCTCTCGCCCTTGTGTCCCAAGTTCATGGCAATGTTCTTTCAGCTCTCAGGCCATGTCATTGGGAGCCCTCCCTTTAACTCCAACCCAGCTGGATTACATCAGTCCCCCTAGATATAACATGCAATGGGCTTTTGCTCCACAGTACTTACCAGCATTGTTTATTATTAATTTTATTAATGGGCTTATTTAATTAGGGCCTGTCTCTACCCTATGAGTTCCAAGAGGAGAGGAAAGTTACCTGTTTATTTAGTTAAATACAATATATTTTAGCCTCAGCGTGGTCTCTGGCATTTAATAGGCACTCAACTAAATTATTTGTTGAAAGAGGAAGAAAGAGGAAGAAAAGGAAAGGAAGAAGGAAAGGAGAAAATAACAAAGAAAGCAATGAGATATTAGAAGAAGACATAATAAGACACATTAAATTAATGCATCTGACTCAACAAACAATTATTTGATGTCTATTATGTCCAAAATAGGGCTAGGACAGGATAGGCCTATGTTTGTGGATGTATCAGGAATAAACAGTGAAGTGGAAGCTAAGCTGAGCACATAACAGCCTGTCAGCATTTCTGCCTGGGCGTCTCACAGGTATATCAAACCTAACATACGCCCATCCCCTACTCCCACTCCAACTTATTTTTGTTCTGGTTTGTTTTTCTTTTCTTTTTTTTAAAATTTCTCACAGCACAGCAAATGTCCCCATTTCATCTAAGTGTAGACAACTCTTTTTGAGAAATCGACATTGCAAGGATGGTGAGAGGGCAGTATCTTATTGGAGATATGGACAAAAGGAGATTTCAGGGGGGCATTATCCCCACTTGGAGATAGGAATCTTCCATCTGAACTTTCACACTAAGATTAGCAGATAAAATCAAAGTAATATTTGCAGTATCAAGGTCTGAGTTTGGAATGTGATGTTAGTGTTGAGTAGAAGTTGATTCAGACAGTATTGACTCTTTGATATAATACTTATTTATTCATCTATTCAGTCTTTCAAAACTTCTTTTATATCTCTGATCAAAGCACTAACTTAAGATGTTCATCAGAGATACAGTAATAGGTTAGAACCTGATCTTTAGTCTAAAGAAAATGTTAAAGTAGGAGGAAAGACATGAACTATACACAAAATTAACGTGCATCTTGAAATATACATCCTATAAAAGTTGTATCAGAAAGTGACTTGATAGTTTCATCATTTACTTGTTATTTAAGAAATCTAGGGCACCCCTTCTATTTCTTAAGCAAAGCATCTCAGTGGTCGGGAGCATTTCCAGGCCACACGGTGGCTGGGTCAGGTCTGTGTGTTACTGGAAGCCTTCTCACAGGTTCTTCTTCTCCACCACATGTGCTTCTCCTGTGGCACCATGGAACCGATCTTCCGGGGTGCAGAGAGCCAAGAGAAGGCAGAGGGTTGGGCTGCCTTCCTCCTGGGCACCATAAACAGTCTCTTCGTGCCCTGCAGCAGTGAGTTGTCCAAAAGGTCTCTTGTTTCCAGAAACATCAAGATGGGAAACAGACAAAAGGTCAGGTTCTCAGGCTTTCCAGTCTTACCAGTGATTTCCCTCTGTGCCCTGCCTCTTTCTGGGAACAATCTGTTTTCATCAATTCTGTAATGCTGGTGACCTGAATGACTCTTTAATGACTCCTTTCTCTGTCCTATGCCTTTCTTTAGACCAGCTAGTGGGAGTAGCACAAGGTGGGTTATGGTGTGTGATTTTGGTCAGGTAGGTTACTCATTTCTTAGTAATGGTGGTGAGAGGAGGTGGGCTCGTCTGGACCCAACTGTGGTGGTTCTCATTCAAATGTGAGCACTTCATCTTCACGCTATTTTTTTCTCCACTTTTTCTTTTTTGAGGGAGAGAGAGTAAGAAAGGAAGACAGACAGACAAACATCATTTTGCTGTTCCACCCATTTATGCATTCATTCATTGCTCCTTGTATGTGTACTGACCGGGGCTTGAACCTGTAACCTTGGTGTATCTGAATGACACTCTAATCAACTGAGCTACCCAGCCAGGGCTCATGGGTTTATATTCAAAAGAGACCATGATTATCACTAATGCAGGGGCAAAGAAAAGTCCTACTCCATATACACTTTCCAAAAGTTTTGATCCCAGATTAAAAAAAAAAAATTAACTTAGTGTCATACTTTCAGGTAACTCTTTATAGTCTCTACTAAAATTTCAACCTGGTTTATATATTTTGCCAGATGATTTATGATGTTATTCATTTTCCTGATATTGAACTATTGTTACATTTCTCTGATTCTTTTAAACATTGGTGTAATTATACGTAGGTGTTTTTCCACTGCCATAGAGATGACATTTGCAGGCAGGCGTTCCTTCCACTGGAAAGAATTGTTTGCTCCTGGGAACTGCCTGGATAAGACAGGTAGCAGAGCGATGAAGTGTCATTCCTCTCTCACTCACAGATGTGGGACACAAAATGATGCTGAATTTGAGAGCTGCTGAACTCTTTTTTTTTTTTTGAATGAACAAATAGGTTTATTCAGAGAATGCAGAAAAATTTCAACATAAGGAAGGCCATCAACATAATTCTTCATCTTAACAAAAGCAAAAATATATGAGGAAGTTAAATGGGTATTTGAAA
Organism: Tonatia bakeri; assembly: GCA_004024845.1. Lineage (NCBI taxonomy): Eukaryota > Metazoa > Chordata > Mammalia > Chiroptera > Phyllostomidae > Tonatia > Tonatia bakeri. Next base: position 20,553 of record PVIA01011842.1, read on the forward strand.
AATTTAGAAGCCATTTATAACAAAATAAGTTCCTAAGCAATATGTAATTGAATGGAACTCTTTGGATGATCAAGACTACTATACACATATAATGTAAAAACTATTTTACCATTTTATTTATGCGCATTTTCACCAGCAAACATCACACGGTGCCCATTCATGGTTTTGTAATATCATGCATTGCTCATTTGGAAAATATTGGTTCACTGAGTTATGCAGATCTTATAAATGTTGGCACATTTCATCATACAATAGCAAAAAAACAAATTTATTAACATCATTATGATGCTCCTGTTGGTGACTAAAATTTTTCAAAATTGACTGTAAGCTTGAATTTTATCATCAGCAACAAATATTGTCTGTTCTTTCTCTTGAAGTTACAGGTTTACTTTGTTCATGTTCAAATTGTGTTTCATTTAATTTCAAATACCCAAATCAGAATAACCACAGTTTTTTAGTCTTCAAAGAAAAAAAGACTGGTGCTTCATGGGAAAGCCAGTGGTTTGAAGCTCACAGTTCAGTCACACAAGTGCTTTTCCTGGAGATGGCCATCATACTTCTTTAGCACACTGCAGGAGTCCTTCTGCAGCCGTTCCCTTTCACCACCCAGAACATCGAAAAGCATGTACACAAGTGTTGAGATTTAATGTAATTAATTTCACTGCCTCATCAAAGGACATTCTTTAGTGAAACTGACAAAAAAAAGGAGTGCCTAATGGTAACGAATACATTGACTACCAGCATGGTTCGACGTGACTGACTGCCTTCATTCATGCTCAGCAGCCTGCTCGGATCCAATGACACCACCTCTTGGGCTGTGTGGCTTAGGGCATATTTATTTAATGCCACTGTGCCTCGGTTTCCTTGTCTACAAAATGGTGGTGTGGTACTACCCCTCCCTCATAGGTTTCCTGCAACAAATGCAGAAAGTGAAATGTTTAAATGCCATGCACAATGCCGTGACACAGTTTAGTGCCTAATATGTAGTAGATGGAGTTTTTGATTGAATTTATTGGGTGACATTGGTTAATAAAATTATATAGGTTTCAGGGGTAGGATTCTATAACACATCATCGTATATCGTATTGTGTGCCCACCATGCTGTGGAACTGCTGTGCTGAACTCGTGAAGTCAACTTTCTGGTAAGTTAGTTTATTGTCTACCTTACAAGTGTGACTTTTTTGGTTGATATTTGTTTAATTTATGTTGGTCCAGATATTTACTTTTAGTTTGTTATGGTAATTTATCTTAAAAAAAGAATGGGTAGATTTTTAAAATTGAACTTAGTTGAGACTTTGCCATTTAAATTATTTAAAATAATTGTAGGGATTAATCTATTTGTAATTAATTTTGCTGACACATGGGAAATTATCCGTGTGGAACAATACCTCAAAATATTTAAGCTAGGCAAACTATCCCACTGGTCATGAAACAGAGACAATCACAGACCAAATTAAAATGTTGAAATCATATGGTTTCTTGAAGTAGTCTAAAGCATATAATGAGAACAAAGAAGGAAGGGGGAGATTAACACACCTAGGGTGCATGCAGGGTAGAAGGCTTACACTACCTGATTCCTGATCATTTTGGACTCCTAAGGTCTTCCAGCTGATGGTGTGGTTCTGAAGAAACCCACAGATGGGTTTTAGCAGGGTCAACATGCTTGCTGAATCTGAGAGAAGCAAGTAATTATGCCTGACCTCTCCTGGGCCTTGCCATTTAGCCTACTGATCAACTCTTGGTTTTCTCTGGACTTTTTGAGCAAAGCACTTATAAGGGCCAGAGTAAGACTGTGGTGGACATTACCAATGAGTGGCTAATTTATACATCATATAGCTGTCAGCCTAGAGGTGATATGATCTATAATTTTTCACTGGGAATTTCTATCCCTTTCTATTAATAAGTGTTATTCTTGTTTGTCCTGTCATATGTTTCATTAATTTTATGTATCTTAACATGCCTTAGAGGTCACTGACTTATTCTATATTTAATCTTGTGTATGCTGCCAATGTCTCTCAAGCTTCCAGCGTACTCATTATCTACAATTAACACATCCTGTGAGTTTCATCTATATCTCACACACCACTTGCTTAATGACTATGTTTGACCTTTCTTACGGGTTTCCTCCATCCCATTTATTGTGCTTGTTTTTTTGTAGCAGTTGAATGTTCTCAAACAAGACCACAAACACATATTACACTGACATTTGGCAATGTTTGATATTTGATAATACTTCTTTATTAACCAAAGTCAAGAACATACCCATAATGTTTGGGAAATTGTTTAGCTTGTTTTTACTTTATCTTCCTAACTCCAGTTGTTTATCAGTGTTTAATTTGTTAAAGACACTGACAATTGCTACTAAATAGTTAATCTAATTGTATTTTGCATTCTTTTCAAGATTTATCAGTGTCTTTTGCATTCGATTTTGTTTCTGCAGGTATTTAACATGCAAAATTGGTGCTATATATGTGATTTGATTTTAACACACCTGAGCAAAAGTACTTCAACTCTTCTCGACACCATAGGGTGTTGTTAACAACTGTTTATATGCTGTCAATTTGGACTAACTAACATTTGGGCTAGCAAACAACTTTTTGGAAGTGAGTCTGTCCTTAAGTAGAATAGCTTCTGTGTTTTCAGATGATTTATTTATCTTTCAGAAAAGAAAAAACAATCAGTGAAAACTATTTGAGCTATAAGGTGATTTAATAATGTGTCCTCTTTCAAAACAAATACACTGGTAATCTATTATTATAAGCAGAAAAACAACAGGATAAAATTCCACTTAGCAATCTCACCAAATTTATAATGTATTTGGAATAAAATTAATAAATGGACAAGGACCTTGGGATGGTGAACACACAGTGCAGTGTACAGAGGATGTGTTGCTGTCCTGTGCACCTGAAACCTGTATAATTTTGTTTAGGGTCACCCCAGTAAATTCAATAAAAAGGGAAAAATGGACAAGGAGAAGAAAATTTTCACTCATGCATGAAGAAGGGCAAAGAAGTTCAGAGATATGGCAAGGTCTCAGAAAATGTATATCATCTGAAAAAGTTACCTAGTGACATAATTTAGCCAAAAATAAAGATGAATGAAAGTTTAAAATTGAAGAATGAGGAAGTCATGATGTTAAAGGACTCTGATGGGCAGATGGACCTGGCTGCATCTGAAAACGGACACCTGGCCACCCAGGATACACAGTATTCCGGTTCTGTACTGTTAGCAGAATATATTCTAAGGCAACTGCAGAGGAAACTTGAACTTAGCAGGTTTGTTATTGGCCTGAAGTTGTTAACGGTATTTATATGTACTGTAGAATAGAGCAAATGAGTAAATGATATTGATGTAATTGGGAACCAGGGTTCTGAGAAATACACGAATATACCATGGAAAAGAGGAGCAAATGTTGTGGTGTAGAATTTGTATTAGAGGAGTAAATATCAACTCATCCTTAAACATTTTTTTCATGACTCTGTCTATTGAAAGAGCCTGAAAGAGCCTAAAGCAATGACACTCCAAAAGCAATGAGCATGTCTCAGTGTCTCATACCATTCCCCAGTAAAAGTACCAAGGCTCCAAGGAAAACTGGCTGATTCCAGGTGTGGGGTAGGGAATTGTGAGGTGATCCTGGAATATTTTGTGCTAAAAAAGAAAGAAAATGCTTGAAGAGTAGTGGAGATGCGGTAAAAGGACACAGGAACTGGCTTAATGGGGGCTTCCCCTGACCAAATTCAAGCATCAAAATGAATAGTAGCGGTAAGGGATCACAATACATTCAACACAAAGTAATCCATAAATCTACTGATACTCAAAAAAATAAAAGGAATGAATCAGGGACAAAAAGCTCTTCTCTAGCTGATAAAATGCAGGATACAAGTAGAAAATCACTAACATAATTATTAGCGTAAATGTGATTGAGGCAAGGATTAGCAATGTTACTAAAATTATTGATTAACTACCAAGAAATAAGTGCACCTTTACATGGCAGAGCTGATAGAAACTACATTAATCAAGTGATCAAATTTAGCATCATCATTATCAAATAAATGGATTTTTACGCACCCTGATGTGATATAGGGGAAAGCATGCAATGTCAATTATTCTGTATCCTTGCCAAAAAGGCTTTGTCTGAATCTACTGGTGAGGAAATGATCAGACAAATCCAGACTGTAGGATACATGTAAGACAACTATCCTGACCATTTCAAAAGTGTTACTGCTAAGAACAAAACAGCTGGAGAAGATTTGTTCAGCCTAGAGTCTTCGGAGACTCACACTGAAGTATTAAGAGTGAAGTGTCATATCTGTCAACTTACTTTCAAGTAGTTTAGCATCTATCAGTTAATCTATTGACCTATCGATTTACCTCCCTACATACCTACATATTGTGAGAATGAGTAAATGTACCTCAACTGGCAAATCTAGAGGAGGGTACTTGGACCTTTCATTGTTCTATTCTTTCAACTTTTCTTTAAGTTGGAAATATGTCAAAAAAAAAAAAAGGAAGTGACATGGAGGGGTAAGATGTTCTTGGTTAGAAGGAGACAATTCGTAGTTGCTGGTTTAAAAATAAAACTAGGCTCTGAAATAATTCCTGTATGTAAATCATGCCTTAAATTTAAATTTGCTACTCATGTTCTCTTAGCCAAATTACTAAGGCAGTGACTCTACAAAGTGAGTAATATAACACAAATGTCATCAAATGGGACATATTTTCCCCTTATGTCCCTGTCAGTGTTGAGAAAACAGAAAATACCAAATAACTCATGATTTATTGACTCTCCCCATATGTGAGTACAAGATTTTAGAGGTGAGGTGAGGGCAAAATGGGCTGAACTTCTTGGACATTCTGAGATTTTTTTCACAGCCTTTTTCTTTATTATTGTGCTAAAGAATAAGTGAAAATAAACACCGATGTCAAAGAGTTTGTTTCCATTGTAGTCATGGATTTCTTATAGCACAAGTGTACTGATTCTATTCGTTTTAGTTGCAAGTGACAGAAAGCCATCTTGAAGTAGCCTAGACAAGCAGAGGGACTTACTTCAGGAGCTAAACCACAAGGGTCAAGAAATGACTGGGTCTTAAGAAAACCAAGGACTAGGGACATGAATACTGACAGATGCCTTTCATTCTATCTCTCACCTTGTTATTTTTCTGTTAGTTCCATCCCCTCTAACAGCTGATCATGCTCCTCTGTGGGGCAGGGGACATGAATATTAGAAAAGACTGAGGTTCCCATTATGTAACTTCTACCACTAGAGATAGACCAACTCTCCACATTGCATTCAGGACAAAAGGCCTGGAGAAGGAATCTGATAGGTTATTTCAGGTCAGACCCCCATTTCTAGACCAATCAACTATGGTCCTGTGTTTGAGGGGGTGGGTAGAGTCATGGCAGATCACCACCTCTCTTTCTTGGACCCACTGGTGGTTGGATTTGGGAAAACAGCAATTCCAGAAGTAGAGGAATGCTTGCCAGACAGTGGTGTACATGTCTACCAGAATCTCAAGTTTTATGTTTATTCTAATTTTGATCAAAACGCACAAGATAAAATTTAATTTTTTTATGAAACAAGTATCTTATTAATGTATACTTTTTCAGAAAAAAACAAAAATCTTGTGAATCTGAAGAACTCATTGAATTTCCAGAGAAAAGGTAAAAACCAAGCACATCAAGTTAACATACAAAGTAAGCAAAATAATTATTCTATTTTTCATAAATGAGGTTTTGAGTGGGTGTTTCTAGGGTGAGAGAGAAGGTAGTGTAGTTTAATTATGCATCTGGGTCTGAAATTTAGAGTGAAAATACACTGTGATATCATTATGACTAAGAAAATTACAAGTCACACATAGTGTAGAGGTTAAGAGAGGTTAAATTGAAGAGTTACCACTTAACACTGTCCCTTTAAAGAACAGCTAACTCAAAATCGCAGCCACAATATTTGTTTTTGACCTGTACTTGACTCCTACAACTGACTATCTTTAACTCCTATATATCTGGAAGTTTACCAAAAACTTCTGGGAATTCATTTCATATTATTAGCATTCTTAACTAGTGAACACACCCACAACAAATAAGTAGAAATAGACTTTGCCCCTCAAGTTTTCCATATTTTAATGTGCTTAGCATTCCCCACCTCTGGCATCCCCCCGATAAAAGCAAGAAGTAAAAATCATGGTTCACCATGTGACAGATGGCACGTACTACTTTCAAAAAATAGTTAAGGGCAATTGTCCAATTATGAGGCAGTGGAGTTGTGGGTAGCAAAAGGAGCTCAATTTGGTCAGTCTAAGTAGATAGGATTGAGTGTTAGGTTCCCTTGGCATAATGTGCCGTAGTTTGTCCACTTACAGAATTGCATGCAGGGCACTTGAGTGTACCTGGGTAGCTATATTGTTTTAAACAACTTATGACAACATGAATAGATTCAGTGGTATAATCTCTAGTTTGGTTCTCAATGAGAGAATAAGAAAACAAAAGAGTGAGAGAAAAAATTAAAAATCTCTAAAAGGCATACATTACGAAGCCACTTCCATAAAATAATCCATGATTTCAGATCATTAAATATTATATGCAACGAGTATCAGCACCATTGCAGAGGCTGAGATGGCCAGAGCTGAAGTATTTCTGCCTAGAGGTGACAGTCACATTGCTCTGTGAAAGGAAGCAGAGAGAATTCAGTGCACTTCCAGTGTTGTGATCTTGGCTCCAGAGTCAGAGATATGATAAATATATACCCTTATTCTTGAAGAAATTAGAGTTTTAAAAACATATTGCTTTGTTTGCTGAAAATGGTCAGGGCAGAAAAATAAGAGCAGATATTAAAATAAATTGGAACTTACTACCCCTAACCTGGTGACATAGATGGTATTTACAAAGTGTACTATGTTTTTAATTTTAAAAAGAGAATAAAGAAAAAAGAAAAAGTCAGTGCCTTTGGCAAATTTTTAAATCACTCTTTCCTTTAGATTAATAGGTGTGTGAAAACACCTAGATATCTGAATCATAGTACAGAGTATGAATTTGATGCACGGTATATGTATTAAATTCAATAATGAGTGGTTTTGTGAGTCACATACGAATCCTAGTGGAATCCCTCCCCATCTGGCAGTGTGTGGAAAGTTCACAAGCCGGTCTTAGCTGAAACAGAACCTGGGGAATCGTAGGGCCGGGGACAGTCAACTCTGAGGGGCCATGCACCCTGAATCTGTACCTAACGTTTGCTATTTCGTTTTTATGTTCAAGTAGGCCACCAAATGCTGTTTTTTTTTTTTTTTCATTTATCTTCCTTAGCAAAATGGTGAGACCAGCTTCTAAAATATGGAAACATTTCCACACTGTGAGAGAGAAAGAATGAAATTTTGCAATAATGTCATATGGAATATATAATTCCAATGGACAGTCCTAGATAATATTTCATGTAGCATAAGTAGTAGTCAGTGAAGTTCGTATCTCTCCCCTTTTTATTCCCAAAACCATTTATGTGTTTACTTGTTTTAAAAAGTGGTTTCTGAATTCATTGGACACAGTAGGGCACATTTTAAATGTTTATTCTTCTCTGTTACAGTCTTGGTTTGCTTGCTATATTCCAGAAAAAGTTAAGTAAGAAAGGAGTATTGGATTCCATAAAATTCAACAGTATGAGCTTCTGATTATTATTTTAAAAAGAAAAATTCAAGTAGTAATTTTTATGCTGCCTGATAAAATTTATTTTAAATTACATAATAAATTATATAATAAATATCATTTTGTAAGCAAACCAATTTGCACATAATGGAGGTAATATTCATAAGGTAGCAGAGTTGTCTTAGATCTAAAAAATACACCTCACTATTTGTATGATTTTAATATTCCCACTAACTTGTTTTCTTTCCTCATCTTTTATCTTGCTTCCATTCTTTCTCCCTCCCTCCCTTTCTTTCTTCTCCCAGTGAGGAAAAGAACAAAAAGAAGGAAAATAATTTTTTCCCTTCATAGCTTCAAGATATCCAGCAATGTTAAATCTTCATTTAAGATGTCATTGATGTTGGCTGCAATTATCTATAAGATTTGGAATTTTCTTGTACTAATGAAAACTTGGCAAGTTTATAAATTTTGAGAATCTGGATGAAAGGATTTACATTCATTTATGTGAGAGCACTGTGCCCACTTTACAATTGTTTCAATTATTTAATTTTTAAACATCTCATTTTGGCAGATAGTTCCTTACTTTAATATCACTGAGTAGCCCTCTCTTACTTGCACCACGTTCATTTGAAACTCCTGGGTTCAGCCTTTAATAACTACGTTGCATAGCAATGAAAACCATTGTTCTACTAAAGACACTTTGGCCCCCATATTTCTAAAGGGGGAAATAAAAGCTCCAGTCTGTTTTTAATTAGTGTTTGGCCATATAGTGCATGGCTATAAAAATGCTTGTTTCATTGTGAAGGCAAGCACAGTGGCGTGCTTTAGTGGGTACACAGAAATGAAATGCAGCTTCTTAAGTATATGTCTGAAAACGAGGCAAGCTTGACAGAGATAAATTGAGCACTTTCTTAACCAATACAAACAGACTAACAGAGATATCCAGTGAGCCACATATGGAGTTACTGTGTAAAAAAATGAAGAGTATAATATCTTGCATTAACCCTTCCACTTTCTACTGTGACACAGTCAATAGGGTGATTTCTTCAGGTTGGTGGCTAATAGGTACAATCTAACAAATTATGTGCTACATAATTTTGAAATAAAAGTCTTGCCAGAAAGAAAAACGTAATCAGCCCCTGAACCATAGGATACCATTTTCAGCAGTAAAGAGAAAATAATTAGTGAAGCAACCAGTTGGTTGAGATGAGGAAATAGGGAGGGAATGATTATCAGTTCGTAATCGCCCTGACTATTACCCTGGTCTATAGTCTCCTCTTGAGTGAGGCTTCTGCACCTGGTCCTCCTGTGCGCTGGCAGCTGAGAAGACACAGAGGCCAGGCCATAATGGCCTGCTTCCCGGCCCTCTGTGCGGGTCGCCATCTCAATGGCTGCAGATGTTTGCGCAGAATGATCACTTTTACGTAGCCTCCTTCAGTCGTAATCCGAGTCCTTATTGCAAACAGCAGCTTGAGCTCTTTAACATAAAGGCCAGGCCTGAATTAAGGGTCTTGGGGCCTTTGATAGGCCGAGCTTTAGATGTTTTAAGCAGATTGTGAAAATAATTTACAACAAAGGGCCAGGTTAATTTAAAAATAGAATTAAAAAAAAAAACTATGTGATGCCGCCTGATGCGTTTTTATAAACTGATAAGCTTGTCTCATGTAGCTTTCTGAATTTTAAACACATATGCACAAGCTAGCTAGGTTATAACTGGTTCTTATTAAGCCATTAAAAGGGAATACTAAAAAGGAGGCTTAAACTCAGGTGCATTCAATAAAACTCTATTTGCATTGGCACAGAGGCAGTGCGTATGTTGGGCTGGTGTTCGAAGTTTATCACCTGTGTTACCTATGCTTAAATGGTATTTTGCTTCAATAAAAGCACCATTTATAATTCCTATCAGCTATTATTAAACCATATTCATGGTTGATGAATTAACTTAATACACCCACTAGATTTACTGTATTTGTATGGTTATTTATGCCTGTTGATAACTTTCAGTAGAAAGAAAAGGAGCTCAGTAAGGAATTCTTAGGGCAGAATAAGTGCTTCATTTAAATAGATTAAATGTTTATTACTATTACCAATATCATCCAACTGAGACAAGAAATGAACCCCAATAAAGAAGGCAGTCAACCTCCTACTTTAAGGGCCAAATTATTGCGTTCTCTTTACGATCCTGATTGAAAGGAAATCTTTTCTTCGTCGTTCATGGAATGATTTTGAAATTTGGCTTAAGCTGGAATCAGTGACCATGTACTGCGCGTCCTTCGGTGCAATCTGTTTTCCTCCGAAGAACAGTTGCCCTCCCTGGAATTTGCAACCGCTCTGAATTGATAAGGAGGAGTTGCCAAGGGGCAAACTGAGCCGGGTGAGATGTCCAGTCCAACGCCAGACTCATGGTTTCATCAACACACACTGTGTCCCTTAGACCGACATAACACCATGTCCTCTGAGCTGTGCCCCAGGCATAGCTCGGGCCATTTTTATTCAACATAATATGAATTCTGTCTAGGGCATACAGGCGCACTTTCCGCACAGACTAGTTATCTCAATTCAGTGCGTTTCTCCCTGTATAGGATATCTGGGGCCCACTGGGTGTTAATTCTGTACAGTAAATGCTATTTTTAAAAAGTCAACAACCTCCCTCCTCCCACGTGTTGGGGAGAGATGGTGGCTACGGCTTTGCACTCTCGTTTCCCGGGGACAGCACTGTAGCAGCTCATTCCGCGACACCCATTTCTCACGACTGTTTCTGAAATAATGAAATTAAACTAGATCTCAAAATTGTGTCCATTATTTGGAAAAGATTGTTATGAGGTTTTAATTAGAAGTTATGTGCACGGAGAGATTTATGACTGTGAATTTCCCTGTGCACATGGTTTTCATTAGAATGGCAGGGAACCAATAACTTTTAAGCGATTCCCATCACCCTCCCCTCCCTGTGCCCCCACCCCCATGAAACTGAAATCATTTTAGAGGTCACTCAGGTTTTTGAAAGAAAAGTGGACATTTATAGATTTTCTCAAAACAGGAATCCTTCTGTTCAAGAAATAAGCCAGAAATACCATAGAAAAAGATTAGCTACATTATTCTTTGTCATGTAAGTGTGGGAAGATAAAAACTATCTGAAACTCAGGCTTGTTCTAATAGTAATACTTTTTTTTTTCCAGGGAAATGAATATTTTCCTCTGAAGAATATCTTACTCAACTCAGGGTTGTGGTGGCAGTTACAGACTGATTAATGTGCCCCAGTCATTTCCCCCTCACATTCTATACTGTTAGATCAGAGATCTGTGTGGAAACATAGCCACTGCCCTCTTGAAACACCCCACCCTCCCACCCCCAGCTCAAGCCGGATTGTTGCAATATAACGTGGCCTATGTTCTGAAATAGCTCTTGTTTTCCCTTGGTGAAAATTATGAGTATTATATATGGTTAAGCAATCTTCATATTAAAAGCTGTAATTCCGAAATTTCCCTGGTTCCCTAAGGTGGCTGACTGAATCCATCATCTTTAATACCACAAGGAGGAGATGGGTAGAAATGACAGTTGAATTCATGTTGTGGCAGAAAAACCCTTTTCACGGAACATTTTCTGTGTTCCTATATCGCAGCTATTATACTTTCAACAGCCATTGGTTGAAAAAATAAATTGTACTAAAACTAATATAAACAAATTCAGTAATGCTTTAAAATAAATTAATAATTATAATGGTATTGACATACATTTGAGAAATAAAATAAAAGCTGTTTGCAATATATTATTTAGTTAGTCTAAAAATCTGATGGACCTATATATATCCATGAACTTTCCTGACTTGGCCCCTCTCAAGGTTCGTTAGTGATCATTGTTCTAAAATTGTATTTAAAGAGTCAAGTCTATTTTACAACCACAATAAACAACATCAATGACAACAATAAACAATAACAGCAATTCCTTCAGGGCCCTGAGAACATACCTGTGGACTTCTAATCCCCTCTAGGAGAAGTAGCATCTGAAGAAATTAAAATCAATTTTATAAAACTTTCTGCAAATTATGCATAAACACTGCAAAATAATTTTATTTATAAGATTATCATAGTGCTGTAGGAGGGTGCAGCCAGGGGGCCCTCAAAAAGAGGGATTTGTGATGGGGTCCAGAACTCAAGGTGTTCAGAAAATATTAGGACATCCTCGCCGCCCCTGCCCCAGGTGTGGGTTGGGGGAAGGGACAAATGGAGCAGGCCCCTTACTAGCTGTTTCCCATAGCAACAGCCTTGCAGCTAGCCTCTGGAGTGGTCATTTAACATATCTATAACCTTTCACTGGTTACATTGATATGTTAAATAGCTGTGGCCACACTTTCAGTCAGGGAATGGAAATAACTTCCCCACCAATAAGTAACTGGGGGGCAGGTCCCCGGAGTTACAGCGTCTGCGTGGGAGCTTGGAGATGATTGGCTCCACCACTTGGGGCCACACCTGCCCAGACCCACGATGGCGACCAGAAAAGCTGGAAAGGACAGCAGATTAAGGGCAAGTGTGGCCGAGTGTGGGAGGAGTTGGAAATGGGGCTGCAGAGGAAGATTAGCGCGGGGATTTAAACCCAGACGTGGCAGCCATTGAGGAGAGAGCCATGCGCTTCTTGGGGACTCCCTCGGACCTGGGAGAGAGAACCATGCAGCTTTGGCAGAGTAGAGACTCCCGCAGCCATTGTGCAGAGAACCACGCGGCTGCAGCCTTGTAGGGAGGACCATGCGACTGTGTTAGTATGGAGAACCACGTGCTCTGGCAGAGTGGGGGGATTCCCCCCTCCCTCGGCAGCCATGAGAAGAACCACCACGTGGCTTTAGCTGGAGATCCCGGCAACAGCTGATGGTGCTGGGAACCAAGGAAGGCCTACCAGCCGAGCACGGATTACTGGGAAAAACCGGGATCTGCCTGCGCCAAGGACTTCCATTTCTTTCCCTGAGATACGGTACCCCAGACTGGGCAAAGAGGGGAAGGAAGGACTGTGTGTGTTTGTGGGTGTTTTAAGGGACTTTGGGACTTTAATGAAGACATTAAGTCATTACTCTTAAGTCCGTATAACTTGAATAAATAATTCCTTTCCTTTTCACCAATCTCTAACATGGAGAGCTATAATTGTCTGGTGAAGGGAAAGGTGAACCTAGTACAGGGGGACCCCAGGAGAAACGGGGATCAATCTGGTAGCACTGTGGGACCCTCTTCCCTGCTGGCCAATCAGGGAAAATCATGGGAGACCACATGTGCGGTAGCTTTAAAGTAATACTACTTGTACATGCGCAGTAAAGGCCACCAAAACTAGCCAGGAAGGATCTACCCTATTAGAATAGAGTCCCTTCAGCCCATGAGGTCAATCTCTGCTTGGAGCTGGCCTGCTCCCATATTTTCTTCTGTGAACTCTGGGTGTTCAGTTCAATTCTTTGTCCCGATCACTAAGAACCTGGTTACCTGTGCCCACCTGTGACAGTGCTGAGAATGCAATCTTTAATAATGTTGGTAAACTTGTGGAATCCTGAAAATATGCCTGAAGATCCCCCAGGTTAAATCCAGATCGAACACTAGTCACAGAGCATGACAATCATTTTGGCTTTGGAAATGGACTTTGAACTTAGAATATTACTTAGATGAGAAACAAGAATATTCTGGAATATCCTTTGGGAACTTAAGACCTGTTGAACTAGAGATGAGGGGGTCAAAAAATTACTATCTGTTGAGCACCTACAGTGTGCTGGGCAATATTATAGGTGACATGCCTATCCTGTTGACCCCTCCAAATAATCCTATAATGGAGTTGTAACTATCCCCCAAATGTAGCCCCCAAAAGCAGTAAGCATATGGAAGCAACATGCTGGACAAATAAAATCCTGGGAAGAGAATTTCCCCATCTGGACCCAAGGGCAACCAGGAAGCACTGGCTTAGACATTAACTTAGAATAATGGCGAAGGATCCCAGCGTCACTGAAGGGTGGGTCAGCCTTAGCAACTACATAGCTGTTGTGCTGCGGACAAACAACACAACCTAAGACAGAACTGGGCCAAGGAAAAGACTTTCTGAGGACTAAAGCCAAGCAGATTTACAACAGTGGAAAAAGAGGAAGCTGTAAGTGCCCTGAGGACCAGATGGCCCTAAGAAAGGACCAGCGGTGCTGACAGGGACTAAAAACGCCCATCTAAGATGTATTAGAAACTCAATAATTTTTTTTTAATGGATGAATGGTTGTTTTAGTAACTATTGCTACAATAGTAGTAACTATTGCTACATTATAAATGATCCTAAAACTTAGTGGAATAAAACAATCATTATGTTCAAGAATTGTGATGATTAGGAATTTGCATAGGCCAGAGTGGGGATGGCTTGCCAAAGTCTGGATGACTCAAGGGGCAGGTAGAGTCTGGAATCATCTGGAGATGTCCTCACTCACAGATCCAGAAATGGCTGTTGGCCGGGGCCTCCCTGGGACTGTCCACTGCAACTCTCTACCTGGCCTCTCCATGTGGCCTCTCCATTAGGGCTGCTTTGGGCTGCCTTGCAGCATGGTTTCCAAGAGCAAGCAACCCCAAGCCCCAAGCAGAAGCTCTGTCACCTGTGATGAACTAGTCCTGGCAGTCACATGACATCACTTCCACCGTGATTACAGGTTCAAAGGGAGGTAACATACGCCCCGCCTAGGAGAAGAGTCAGAATCATGTTGTAAGAAGAGCATGTAAGATGGGAAGTTATTTTTAGAGGCCTTGTGGGGAAATTACAATTTGCCACAAATAGAGTAATTTCAGGTGCTAGGGAGCAGTGAGACAGGAGTCTATAAAGTTGGCTTGGAAAGATCTGAAGAACAGGGGAAGACCCTTCGGCGTGAGGAAAGTGTTTTCTCCAGGTGAACACAGCCAGTCTTAACATTAGGGCTCTGCTCCGAGCTGGGGATGAGGCCAAGCAGTTTAGCTCCAAATCGAGGATCAGCTAAGAGAAGCTCCTACCTGAGAGGGGCTACTGAGTATCATCTGATAAATGAAGTTCTAGGGGTTGGAGAAAAAGGGACAATGATGAAGCAAACTTATTCAGCCTAGAACCTTGTCATTTGCTCTCATTTGTTATAATGCTATGGGGCACCCGTCTTTTAAAGGGGACAGCAAAGAAATGTGAGGCTGGGGAGGCTGCTCTCCTGAACCACCCTTAATTAATTAAGTAATCAATTCAACAAACACTTGAGTGCAGCTCTGTGCCAGTTGAGGTGAAGAGAGAACCTCAAGAAAAAGGTGGCTAAATTGAGAGGTAAGCCCGCAACTTAATCTGGGTCATCCACGGGACTAAGACAGGAGGGTCAAACGTCATAAGGAAAGAACCTTGGAGGAGGCCTATGTATAGCCTGTTCAAAATGACCAGACTAGGCTCTCAGAAAAGCAAAGATAGGCTAGATCCCCAGCTGGCTGATGTTCTTTGTGCTGAAACTCAAATTACATCCACTGCAAACACTTTTAATCAAGTGCTGTGATTTAGATTAAAATACTGCTTCATGGCCCTTTGTCTGTCACTTCTTTCTCTAGGCTTATTTATTACAAATTTTATTTTGAACTATTTTACTTTAAAAGCTCAAATGTTTAAATTCCTTGTACATCTGTCTTTTTCTATAATCTTAAATATTTTCTTATTGGTATAAACCTTACAGTAGGGGAGCATTCAGACAATGCTCAGTTTTTCCTTGGCTGGTTATTAAATAAGAGGGATCTTGTTTCTCTTCCCAACTGCTTTCTTTCAGCTTTTTTTTTTTTTTTTTTTACTACTTATTAGTGCATTGTGGGAGTAGCTGTGTGGAAGCAAAATTAAAATCTAAAACACTTACTTTGTCACTTATTAATTCGTATTTCAACCCAGAGAAAAGAGAAGATTTTAAGTGCTAGTCAGAATGCTTTTCCATGCTTCCTTGTTTGGGCTCTTCACTCTAACAGAATTCTTTCGTCATCAATGTAAATGTGTACATTGTATCTTCGACACGGGATTTTTCATTTCATGCACTCCAACTTCATCCTGGACTCTTCTTCAGCTGGGATTCTGAGTGTCACTTAGGTTTGTCAATTAATGTTCATTCAGATGCTCTTGTTAAGTTGGAAGCAAGACAGAAAATCCCACTGTTTCTATTTTCTCCTAGCTAATACTATGTGGCATTTACTGGTGTTTCTTTGGCAGCTTCTTGACTGTGACAGTAGTGGTACGGTTCTAGATTTCTCCAACCTTGCAGGTAACTTCTTGATTGCAGAGGACAGTTTCCCTGTAATTCTGAGGAATGTCTGTCTACCTAGACCTGTGTTTGTTTGGCTCTTGCCAACAATTCCATATGCCATTTAATAATCATCAATCGGTCTTTCAATAAGCTTTCATTAACTAGCTAGAGTGGTTCTCCTGTCTGAAACAGATTGCTGAATGAAACAGGTAGGAAATTTGGCAGGACAAGGTAGGAAAATAAACTTACTATAGTATCCTGGACATACATTAATATTAACTCACTATCACACCTCATATTCAGAAAACTGATTTTAATGCTAGTTCCCTAGAGAATATTAGCCTGCACATCAATCTGTAGAGGATTGTGGTTCTCTAGAATTTGTGATGGGATTCACTTTAGGGACCTAGTCTCCTCCAAAGCAAGAGAAATCTGACTTGCTTTTAAGAACAATAAGGCCCAGGTTTCTTCCCTCCCTTGAATGTAGGCATGGAGATGCGACTAAGTCCTTTACCATGAGATGTAAATAGCAGTCATTTTCTGTGCCTTCTGGGAAATTATTGTAAAGAGATAACTTTCTTACAGCTACCTATATAGTAGCTACAGCCAACGAGATTTGCTAACAGGGTTGTAGGGTGTGAGAAGTAAAGAACTAAGGAAACTTCATGGATTTTGGTCAGAGCTGCTCAGGGATGAGTATGTTACTAGCTGACATATGGGGAAGGCTGTGGGAGGAGGTTTGGAGAAAACATCAGTTCAGTTTTGAACGTGTTGAATTAGAGATAAATATTTGAGATCCAGGTGGAGATAGCAAGTTGGCAATTATATATATAAGCCTGGAGTTCAGGAGAGAGGTGTGGGGGGAGTGTTTTTGAAGGTTTGCCATGTAGGGCATTGACGTTGTTTTCATGATTTGTTAGATTTTTGTTCACTTGCTCTAGAACTTTCATGCTCATACCAATCAAGTAAGAGTTTAGTAGCCTTCCTGTCTATTTCATTTTATGAGTGCCATGATCAACTAGCCAAAACCATAGGTCTGGGAGAGTTGGACTGCTCTGATTCCTTCTTTGACTTTGCCATCCACTCCAGGAACCACACCCCCTTGCTGTGGGAGATCGGGTGCCACCACTCAGATTATCCCACAGCATTTAGGTGTGACAGTTGAGTGGCCATGAGCCGCACTCTGAGTTGTGGCCTACGGATCAGAGCAATCATGCAACTCTTCAAGGATGAAGGGGTTCTTCCCACAAATTTATTTCTTAAAATCGTGGTGAAAGGAATCTCTTTGGAATGCTCCTAGTGTAGCTGAGCATGTTGTAAATGACAAATCTCTAACATTCTGATCTAATGTCATCCACTACCTCCACATTAAACCCAAGGAGGGTCATGAAGGGAATCAAAACTCTGCACCGAAGCTGCCCTTCTCATATATTCATTTTTTATTCCTTAACATTGTATTGTCACATAATAAAACAAAATATGAAGCTTAGAACAGATCACTTGGCCCTTTCTCTTTTTATCTCCTCCCAGTTTAGAATGCTCACATCTCTTAATAGCCAGCATTCTCTTAGATCTGCAGTGGCGCCCAACGCATTCAGCCTCAGCACAATCTTCTTTGTGGTTTTAGCCTATTTGGTGGAAACTTGGCTTAGTCTGCCCACCACAGCCACTCTGCTTCCTGTCATGAGCCAACTTATCCTGTGCATACAGAGCATCCTTGTCCTTCCTGCACCGCATTACTTTGTGGGGCTGATGCTTGCCATGCTTCTTACAGAAAGTCCTGCGGGTTTTAGGGACATTTACCAGGTTTGCAAGAGTGCTGTCGGCACGGAATGGAAGCAAGATGCTGATTTTAAGCTGTTTATTAGAAAACAAGACTCAGAGGGAGCCTTTGACTTACACCCCCCACCTTTCCTGCCCAAGAGATTCAGACAGAGAAGCTTGCTTCAGGAGGAGGAGTTAAAAATGTCACCTTAGTCCCATTTGCATTAAGGATAGTAAACAAAAGGGCTTCAGGCAGGGGCCTGGTAGCTAAATA
Source organism: Tonatia bakeri (assembly GCA_004024845.1). Lineage (NCBI taxonomy): Eukaryota > Metazoa > Chordata > Mammalia > Chiroptera > Phyllostomidae > Tonatia > Tonatia bakeri. The sequence goes on from PVIA01011842.1 coordinate 38,447, forward strand.
CTCCCTGTGTCCCGTTGTTTCTGCATCGCCCAGCAAGGGTTTTCCTGCCATGTATGTGCTGCTCTTCCTCAGCTACCTGTAAACGGCCCATTCTCACTTCTGAAATCTAATGCCCTGTCCTCCACTTTTCTCCTTCACCCAAAAATGTCTTATAGGCCCAGGGTGGCCTCACTGTCTTTGGATTTTTATATTTATATGAATTCCCTCTGCGCAAATTAAAACTTTGATTTTCTCGTATTAATCTGTCTCTGTTAATCTGATGATTACCTCAGCCAGAAGAATTTACAAGGTGGGAGGAAGAGTATTAATATTTTTTCGCCCCCACAGCAGACATTTCCAGTTTGCTAACAATGGGCCATCTTTTGGTGCAGGTTCCAGCCAGTCCACCCAACCGTGTGGAGTTTTCTAACTCCCAAAGCTGCACACGAAATGCAGAATCTCTGCTTAGTGAGTTCATATCAAATTTGGCCTGATCCAACTTTATGTTCTTTCCACTATTATCTAATACCTCTAGTATCCATTCCCACACATGTTCCCCAGATTTCTGCCTTATTTATACATGTAGAAAATTTGAATAGTTATTTTGGAGTGGAGTGTACCTCCTAATGGGTCACACTTTGTACCTCGCTTTTAGGGGTCTGCTGGGACTTGAGTCTAATCATAATTGTAGGAGCAGAGAGGGGTAGGCGGGGAGGGAAGTCTTGAGGAGAATCAGTATTGTCCTGCATGACAGCAGCTTCAGGGAAGTTGTTACTGTTTTCTCAGGCACTGCAGCATTAATCCCCTCAAATTGAGGTGTAGAGAACCACACCACTGCGGGTGGGGAGGCAGTGAGCCCCAGAGGTAGGAAGAACTCTTCCATTGGCAAAGAAGACTCAGGATTTAGGGGCTCAATGTCCCCAGCTTCCTCAGGGTCTTCCCACATGTCTCCACCCCAACTTACAGGATCCCATTCTTTTCTAATCGATGCCTTCCCTTTAACAGAAGACACCCTGCAAAGCTGGGAATTCAACTTTTTGTTGTAATTCACCATGCACAGGATAAGGTTCTGCATTTGATTTTCAGCAATTTTAGCCTTGGCAGCTGCAGAAAATACGGTTCTCCATTGGGGCACTCATAATGTTCTTAGGTCATTTGTGCGCCTCTTGAGCTTGGAATTCGAATCTCTAACCTCATTGTTTTCTTTTAGTTCTTTGTCTAGCAACATTAGGAGCAACTAATAAATGTTATTGTATTCCTTATTTTCCAGAAATGTTTAGAAGTATCATCTATAGTCATTCAACTCCTTGCTTCTCTTTCTTTTTCTTTTCCTTGCATCTTACAAGTGGTTGATTAGAAGTATCAGCCCAGATATTTTGCATATCTCTATAAACACTTCATCATGGCATGGATTAGAGCTCTCTTTACTGACAAAAATAGGTTTAAACTACTTTAAATCTAATCAGATCAGACTACCAATTCCAGAAGTTCCAGAATGAGTTCAGAGAACTCATCCTTAAAATTCTGTTCAGGGTTAACTAGGTATTCTCTAAGTAGATTGAAGCTTTTCTTATAGCATCTTTCTTTTCCTTCTGAGACCTCACCAGAATAACTGTTAATGGTCTGTGTATGGTGAGGCAGGATAGTAAGAAGCTAGGAAAATTTCTTGGTAAGTGGAATGGGGAAACTGAGACACACAGCTAAACAAACTGGCCAAGCAATTTCTAGCCAGACACAGAAGGTCACCAGGGCAGAAAGACCCGGGTGCCTACCAACGGACAAAACTGGTGCTGGACCTTGTCCCCGGTTGCCTTTTCTTCCCTGTCATATCGCTGGTCATGTGGTTTAGACTCCCTAACTTTTCCTCCCTGGAGATAATATCTAAGCCTCGACTGTATTTCACCTCCTAGCCCAGAGAAGCAGCAAAACCAGCAGGTGGATCCAGGACCAGATGCAATGACTAATGACCCCCTACCCTGGTGTTGACCAATCAGTGGAGACCACAGTCCTGAAAAGGCACACCTGAAAAAGCTGATGAATATTCTATTGCAATGTCCCCTACAATCTTTATCTTTGAAAATCAGATTAAACCCCTCAAGACAAAGAAGCCAGTGCTGCTTTCCTTGGGGCACCCCTACTGGAATCTCCTTTTCAAGTGAATTTTCTTTCTCCTAAACTCTAAGGGTCCCCATGCGACTTGCAACCAGGGAAGCAATGGGCAGTGGCAGCTTGTCCCAGGCTGACCCCCTGAACCTGTCCCCAGGGCCTCCCTTTTCTCTGAATTTCCAATGAGCTGACTGCAACCCCGCCTTGGCTCATTTCTTTCCAATAATGTTTCCAGAGAGCCAAAGCAGCCCAGCCTAGGCCTTCTCCTGTTGTTTGTTCTCTCCTGGGCCCTTCCTTGTTTCACTGTCCCTAGCTTTAGTGAATGTACTTTCAGAATCACCTGGACTTGTATTGTGAAATTTTTCCTGCACGGAGTCAAGAACCCATACAACTACAGGCTGGCATGAGGAAGACCTGTTTTAGCTGGGTTCCCTTTCAGGCAACAGTGGAAATGTAAATTTTTCTAGCAGGCACCTCAGAACTCTTCCAGTCTTTACCTATTACCCAGTTCCAAAGACATTCCTGCATTTTTAGGTACTTATTACAGCACCAACTCACTTCTTAGGCTTAGTCCATTAATATGTCTCAGTCTGTTCAAGCTGCTATAACAAAATACAACAGATATTTATCTCTGTTTATAAACAACATATATTTCTATCTCACAGTTCTGGAGTCTGGGAAGTCCAAGATAAAAGTGCTGGTATCTGGTGAGAGTCAATTTCTGGTTCATAGATGGCCATTTTTAGTTGTTTTCACACAGTGAAAAAAATGAAGGAGCTCCCTGAGACTTCTTTTTTTCTTTTTTAAAAAAATTCTCACTCAAGGGTATGTTTATTGACTTTAGAGAGAGAGGGAGGGTGAGAGAGAGAGACATCAATGTGAAAGAAACATTGATCAATTGCTTCCTGTATGTGCCCCAACAGGGGATTGAACACACAACCTAGGTATGTGCCCTGAATGGAAATTGAACTCACCACCTTTTGGTGTATGGGACACCAAAACTGAGCCACCTGGCCAGGACTTTCTTTCTTTCTTCCTTTCTTCCTCTTTCTTTCTTTCTTTCTTTCTTTCTTTCTTTCTTTCTTTCTTTCTTTCTTTCTTTCTTTCTTTCTTTCTTTCTTTCTTTCTCTCCCC
>PVIA01011843.1:0-41600 GCA_004024845.1 Tonatia bakeri
CAAACTGTATTAGAAAGCCACTGTAATCAAAACAGCCTGGTAGTGGCATAAAAACAGACATAGACCAATGGAACAGAATGAGAGCCCAGAAATAAACCCAAGTCTCCACGGTCAATTAATATTTGACAAAGTGGGAAGAAGCATAGAATGGAGTAAAAGTAGCCTCTTCAACAAATGGCGTTGGGAGATCTGGACAGCTGCATGCAAAAAAAGAAACTCAGTCACCAACTTACACCATACACAAAAATAAATTAAAGGTGGATAAAAGACTTAAATGTAAGTTGTGACATTACAAAAGTCCCAGAGGAAAACATCGGCAGGAAAATCTCAGACATTCCACACAGCAACATCTTCACTGATATGTCCCCTAAAGCAAGGAACATAAAGGAAAGAATAAACAAACAGGACCTCATCAAATTAAAAAGCTTCTGCATGGCTAAACTAAACAGCATTAAAATGAAAGGAGAATCAACTATATGGGAAAACATATTTGCCAATGATGCCTTGGACAATGGTTTGATCTCCAAAATATGTAAACAACTCACATGACACTACTCCAGGAAGACAAACAACCCAATTTAAAAAATGGGCAAAAGAGTTGAACCGACACTTCTCCAAGGAGAATATATAGAGGGCCCAGAGACATGAAAAGATGCTCAACATCACTAGCCATTAGAGAGAAGCAAATTAAAACCACAATGAGATACCACCTCACACCGATGAGAATGGCCATCACAAACAAATCAACAAACAAGTGCTGGAGTGGACAGGGAGAAAAGGGAACCCTAGTGCACTGTTGGTGGGAATGCAGACTGGTGCAGCCACTGTGGAAAACAGTATGGAATTTCCTTGGAAAACTAAAAATAGAACTATCTTTTGACCCGGCAATTCCACTGCTGGGATTATACCCTAAGAGCCCTGAAACACCAATTCAAAAGAACCTATACACCCCAATGTTCATAGCAGCACAATTCATAATAGTCAAGAACTGGAAACAATCTAAGTGCCCCTCAGTAAATGAGTGGATCAAAACACTGTGGTACATTTACACAATGGAATTCTACTGAGCAGAGAGAAAGAAAGAGCTCCGACCCTTTGTGACAGCATGGATGGAACTGGAGAGCATTATGCTAAGTTAAATCAGCCAGGCAGTGAAAGACAAATGCCATATGATCTCACCTTTAACTGAAACATAATCAACAAAAGAAAAAAAAAAAAACAAAATATAACCAGAGACATGGAAACTAAGAACAATCTAACAACAGCCAGAGGGGAGTGGGGAGGGAACAGTGGGAAAGGATTTCAGGATTTCAGGATTAAAGGACACCTGGACAAAACCAAGGGGGAGGGTGGAAGCAAGGGAGGGAGGTGGCTTTGGCTGGGATGAGGGGCAGTTGTGGGGAGAAAATGCAGACAACTGTAATTGAACAACAATAAAGTAATTTAAATAAAAAGAATCTTGTTTCCATTTGTTACTTCAAAACACACTTAACAGTTTTCTAAAGCTTTGCATTTTCAGCTATAACCTACAAAGATTTTGAGCCTCCTTTTTCTTTGATACTTGAAATGGAGCTAGAACACTTCATCGTATTTAATCTGTTAAACCCACTGCAAGGGCCATAAATTGGAGGTGTTTTCTAAATGAACTGTGGGGATCCAGGATTTATAATTTTTTTATTTAAACTTAAAGTTTATGCTGCATAAAACAACATCAGAAATGCACACTTCATAGTATAAAATATGAAACTCATTTTTACAACTTATTATCTAAGGTAATATATGCACCTTTTAGAAATTCGATGTGTGTTCAAGCAAAGCATATTATAACTAATTATAGTTTGACAGATTTTTTCTAGAATTAAGAGTATTTGTGTGGGGTTTTGTTTGCTTACAAATAATCAGACTATAATGTTTAAACATGCAAAATAATCAGCAGTAATGTTGCACTTGTTTACTGAAGATACACTTTAAGTTGTTCCATGGGTGCACATGTAGACACAACATACACACAAATTCCTGCATTGAGAATCCTGAAGCTGGTTGTTTTAGTCAGAAAGATTGTTGACCTGTCATGAAGGCATAAAATAATTTAGTAGTGAATGTTTTATTGTACCATTCATGTGCAATTATACTCTAATTCCACCATACTACATGAAAATAAATGGACATTCTAGAGCATAGATATCATTATATGGTCTTAATTATTATTAAACTAATGACTGTTGAGAAAAAATACAAATTAAAACTACAATGAAATATACCAACATCAACCAAAAAAAATTTTTTTAATAATAATACCTATGTTGGCAAAACTGTGGACAAGCAGGCATGCTTATACATTGCTGGTGGAAAATCAAACTGGCAAATCACCATAAAATGGCAATTCGGCACTTTCTCTCAAAATTACACATACACATGCATACAGCAATCTTTTTTAGAAATTCATCCTCACACATATAGTGGCAAAGGGCTGGAGTAACCTCACTGCCCATGAACTTGGGGACTGAATGAGTCAACACAGGTACTTTGATAGAAAGGAATGCCAGGCAGTCATCAAAAGAAGGGAAAGCTCCGGTGCCCAGTTCTGGGGGAGTGGAGGGAGCAGGCAGAGGGGACAACCACACTGTGTACACTGGCAATGTGCAGACTCTTTATCAAGGGAAGGGTGCACACTCTCAAGGCTCCTGATTGTGGTTTCTCTGAAGACTGGAATGAGAGTAGAGACCCTGGGTAGAAAACGACAGTGAATTTTTCATGGAGACCTTTTCCAACCATTACACCACTTTTACCATGAACAGGCAAGTATTTCTTAAATACAAATCATTTTAAAAATAACATGCATTTGAAAGTTTAGGAAGTAAAATAAAACCGTAAAAACACAACCAACTGTAATGATTTTCCAACGCTGGGAAGACTGGTAAAGAAATCAATTTAGTAGGTCATGACCTACATTTTTTAAAAACAATGAAATAAAATAGAAAATATCAAGAGTACACCTGACATCATAAAGGTTAAGTCTTTGGAGGGAATCTTTTCTTTCAGTTATAGGTGTTAGTGAACTGAGTTTCAATGTAAAAACTACTTCTTATGAAGGATCATTGTTAAAAAACTTGAAAGTCATTGTACTATATATACTATATGTACATATAGAAAATACAACAAATGAAAATAAGCAAAAGAATATTGCTAAATCAAGACAACACATTACACTGTCAGCCATCAGAAGTGAAGGGCTCTGACAGCTACCAGGACAGCTCTTTCTTCTACATGGATAGCATTTGCCACTTGTGTTAGATTTCTATTGCTGTGTAACAAATTACCACTAACTTAGTGGCATAAAACTACATTTATGTATTGTCTGACACACCGTGTGATGGGATCCTCTGTTTAGGGGCTCCCCCTTTATGATGGCTCTGGGGAAGAATACACTTCATTCAGGTTGTTAGCAAAATGCAATCCCTTGCAGCTAAAGCAACTGAGGACCCTGTTTCTTTGCTGGCTGTCAGCCAGGGGCTGCCCTCATTCCCTGTCTATCCCTCCCCATCTTCAAATCCACTCTTGCTTGTAATCTCTGACATCCTCGGACCACCAGCCAGAGAATGCTGTGTGCTTTTAAGAGATCACGTGATTCCATTCAATCAACATAACATGATCATGAGAGTGATAGCTTATCATGGTTAAGCTAGGTTACAGGTTCTGGGCCTTAAGGTAGGACATCTTTGGGGGATTTTAGAATTTCTGTTTACCAGACTACCTTACATTTCCTTCCTGCTCAAGAGGTTACTAAATACAACTGCCCTCCCACTCCCAAACCAAGAGATAATAACCTGCCCCCCCTTGCCAGCTCAAAAGACCTGACTTCATATAACAAAATCTCACTTGGTGTTTAGATACTATAATGTACATACTAAGATTACATTTCAGGAAATTTATGCTTAGCATAGAAGTTACTCTGGGAAAACAAAGGCTTTGTTATGGCAGACGCTGATGTCTATAAATAAACACCCAGTTGTATTCAACTTGAAAAATGAACTACAATTAAAGAAGGAGAGGCCAGTTCTGGGAATGCTCTGATAAACACTCGTTACATCTAGACGAAGGGCTGTGACAAAAACAAGCTTACACAAAGGCAACTAATTAAAATTAGCCATTTAAAAAGTCAATATAGAATATATACAATATAGGATTTTTGAAAGAGTGTGCAATAAAAACTACTGAATTCTAAAATAATTTCGCTTATAAATGACTCTCAGCATTGCCTGGCAAGTAGCACTAAACACTAAATTCTTTTCTTTGGTGGCCTTTCAGGGTGAGTTAGAATTACATGAATAGTATTACATCCCCAGCAAAATGAGAGGAATACATCATAGCATTGTAAGAATAAGGAAACAGCTACAAAGACCTTCTCATAGCTCATCTTCTAAAGGGGGTCTTTCAGCTACTATTGGGGATCTTGCAAATGTAGCTTGCTTTCAATAAATTACACTTAACACAGTGATTTCTGGGCAGAGATGGCTTCTCATTCCCAGAGACTATAAATGTAACCACAAAAATACCCCAAATCACCAGAAATAACATGCTATGGTTACAGGGCTGTGTTTCTGGGCTACTTAACAGTCAAAAAAACCCTTTACTACTACAGACTTCCTTTAAATATTTAACTTTGCAAATATAATAAAAGATATTTCTATTTTCAAGATTCTCCTTTGAGAAAACTCTGGGGTGGTGGCGAAAGCACTGGTTTTTATTTTAAAGTCTTCATTCTGTGTTTCTGGGGCCACTCCTCCAAGCACACCACCTCCAAAGGGCTTACCCTCTGAGAATAAGAATTTAAGCACTAAAACTGGGTCAGTAATCCACAGGCCTGCTAAAAGGATCAAATGAAATCAGAGAAGATGCAGACATGAGCACTCCATTCTAGGAATACCTCCACTGTGAAGCAAGGCTTCTGTGTGGATGACTACTGCCCGATGATTTGCAGAATATATTTGCAGGTACGTGGCTATAAAATGTTCTCATTCCAACAGAGGTTACCCAGTCCACTTGCTTGGGATGAAAAGAGTTTCTACCCAGGCTAGTCATCTAGCAAGTGAACCTAAAGCCTAGGACAATGTGACCAACAGGAACGTGGAAGACAAGAAAGATAACCCCAAACTCAAAGCCAAATGAGTCAGGTGAAAAATAAAATCGGTAATCTTTTTAAGCACAAACTCTCACCCCCAACAACCTAAAAGAACATTCAGAGACCTGCTTGAAACCACTTCCCTGACCCCAGTGCCCCAACCCAAGCTCCTTCTGTACTCTGCCACTCAGTATTGGTCACTCAGCACTACAAATGCTCTGGCTTCTTCTAGGGGTGAAGAAGCCCTAGCATGACTGGCCCTTCCTCAGGTTTCTCCTCAAAAGGGCTTATTACCCCTATTAATCACTGCCCTTGTACCCTGTTCATTTCTTTCATAAACTATAAAGGTTTATAAAAAGGTATTTCTGGAATATGTTAACTTAGCAGCTGCTATTGTTCGGCCTAGAATAGTGCCTGGCACACAGCATGTGTTCAACGAACAGTTGTTAAATGAATAACACAAGTAAACTCTGGAGTGATTGTCTCTCTATTAATACATCTAAAACAAAGGTCCCCAAACTTGTTGATACAGAAGAACATATTAGTGACTTGGAAGACAAAATAGTAAAAATCACTCAAACAGAACAGCAAAATGAAAAAAGAATTTTAAAAAATGAGGGTAGTATAGTATAAGGGGCCTATGGGGCATCAAGTGCTCTAGCATTTTCATTATAGGGATTCCAGAAGGAGAAGAAAAAGAGAAAGGGACAGAAAGACTATTTGAAGAAATAATTTCTGAAAAAGAAAACAGACATCAAGGTCCTAAGAAGCACAGTGAGTTCCATATAGGAAGAAGATAAAGAGGCCCACACTGAGACATAATGTAATTAAAATGGAAAAAGTAAGGATAAAGAAACAATCTGGAAGATGGCAAGAAGGAAACAACAAATCCCATAAAAGGAAATCCCCATAAGGCTATTAGTTGATTTCTCTTTTTTTAAAGATTTTATTTATTTATTATTTATTTTTTGAGAGAGGGTAAGGGAGGGAGAAAGGGAGAGAAACATCAATGTGTGTTTGCCTTTCCTGTGCCCCCTACTGGGGGCCTGGCCTGCAACCCAAGCATATGCCCTAGCTGGGAATCAAACCACTGACCATTTAGTTCGCAGGCCAGTGCTCAATCCAATGAGCCACACCAGCCAGGGCTATTAGTTGATTTCTTAATAGCAACTTTACAGACCAGAAGAGAGTAGCAGGACATAATTACAGTGCTGAAAAAAGGAATCTACAACCTAGAACACTGTATTTAGCAAGCTTATCACTTGGAATTGAAGGAGAGGCAAAGAGCTTCCTCAAACCTAAACAAGTTCACCACAACTAGAGTGGCTTTAGAAGAAATGTTAAAGGTTTTTCTTTGAGCAGAAAAGAAAGGCTATAAACAGAAATAAGAAAATACAGGAAAGAAAAAATCTCACTGGTATAATAAACATAGTGCACCAACAATTTAATAAGCTAATTGAAGCTAAATAAGCTAAATGAAGGTTAAAAGACAACACTAGCAAAATTAACTATAACTACCATAGTCTTAAGCTAATTTGAAGGTTAAACTAGCAAAATTAACTATAACTCCAATAGTCAGGAGATACAAATAACAAAAAAATATTAAAATGACTATAGAATGAGCTTGAACTTATATATCTGTAAGTTTAAACAAGACTGCTACAGATACAAATAGATACATTATAGTAACCACAAACCAAAAACCTACACAAAATATGCAAAATACTGTATAAAGAGAAAGGAACCAAACCATACTAAAGAAAACCCCAAATCAAAAAGAAAGACTTCAAGAGAAAAAGAAAGGAACAGAGAAGAAAAATTAAAAAACAGAAAAGTTTTAAAAATGTCAGTAAGCACGCACCTATCAATAGTAACTTTAGCCCTGGCCAGGTGGCTCAGTTGGTTGGAGCACTGTCCCCTACAACAAAAGGTCAGGTGTCCCCCTGGAGCAAGGGACATGAAGAAAAGAATAAACAAATGGCACTTTATCAAAATAAAAAGCTTCTGAAGGGAACCAACCATATGGGAAAACATATTTGCCAATGATACCTTGGACAATGGTTTGATCTCCAAAATATAGAAAGAACTCACACAACTCCACTCCAGGAAGACAAACAACCCAATTAAAAAATGGACAAAGACCTGAACAGACACTCAAGGAGGACATACAGAAGGCCCAGAGACATATGAAAAGATGCTCAGCATCACTAGCCATCAGAGATACAAATTAAAACCCCAGTGAAATACCACTTCACACCAATGAGAATGGCCATCAAAAACAAAGCAACAAACAAGTGTTGGAGAGGATGTGGAGAAAAAGGAACCCTAGTGCACTGTTGGTGGGAAGGCAGACTGGTGCAGCCACTGTGGAAAACAGTACGGAATTTCCTCAGAAAACTAAAAATTGATCTGCCTTTGGACTCAGCAATTCCACTGCTGGGATATACCCTAAGAATCCTGAAACACCAATTCAAAAGAACCTATGCACCCCAATGTCCACAGCAGCACAATTCACAATAGCCAAGTGCTGGAAGCAACCTAAATGCCGACCAGTAAATCAGTGGATAAAAAAACGATGGTACATTTACACAATGGAATACTATGCTGCAGAAACAAAGGAGCTCCAACCTTTGCAACAGAATGGATCTTGACAGCATTATGCTAAGTGAAATAAGCCAGGTGATGAAAGACAAATACCATATCATCTCACCTATAAGTGGAACCAAATCAACAAAACAAACAAGCAAGCAAAATATAACCAGAAACACTGAAATAAAGAACAAACTGACAGTAATCAGAGAGGAGAGGAAAGAGGGAAAATAGGGGAAGGTCATTAAGGAATTTGCATAAAGGACACATGGACAAAGCCAAAACAGTAGGTGCAAGGGTAGGACGCAGGCATGGGTGGGGTGGGTGGGAGTGGTGGGTGGAAAATGCAGACAACTGTACTTCAACAATAAAAAAAGACTTAAATATAAGTTAAGATACCATAAAAATCCTAGAGGAAAACATAAGCAATAAAATTTCAGATATCTTGTGTAGCAGTATTTATTGTTGATAAATCCCCTAAGGCAAGAGAAATAAAGGAAAAAGTAAACAAATGGGACTATATCAAATTGAAAAGCTTCTGCATGACTCAGGAAACCACCATTTAAATGAACAGGATACCAACTGTATGGGAGAACATATTTGCCAATGATACAAAGGACAAGGGTTTGATCTCCAAAACATATAAAGAACATACATGATTCACCACCAGGAAGACAAACAATCCAATCAAAAAATGGGCAAAGGACCTGAATACATACTTCTTCAAGGAGGATGTATAGAGGGCCCTAAGACATATGAAAAAATGCTCAACATCTGCAGCCATCAGAGAGATGCAAATTAAAACCACAATGAGATATTATTTCACACTTGCTGAAATGGTTATCATTAATAAATCAACAAAGAAGTGCTGGAAAGGATGTGTAGAAAAGGGAATCCTAGTGCACTGTTGGTGTGAATGAAGACTAGTACAGCCACTGTGGTAAACAGTATGGTATTTCCTCAAGAAATTAAAAATACAACTGCCCTTTGACCCAGCAATTCCACTGCTGGAAATAAACCCTAAAAATCTCTAAACACAAATTCAAAAGAACCTATGCACTCCTATTTTCATAACAGCACTATCTACAATAGCCAAGAGTTAGAAACAGGTTAGGTGCCCATTAGTAGATGAGTCAATTAAAAAACTATGGTACATTTACACAGTGGAATACTACACAGCAGAAAAGGAAATTTCTACTTTATGCAACAGCATGGATAGAACTGAAATTATTATACTAAGTGAAATAAGCCAGCTGGTGAAAGGCAAATACCATATGATCTCACTTATAAGAGAATCAAATGGATACAATAAACTAATGGGCAAAATAGAATTAGAGGCATAGAATCATGGAACAGACTGACAGTAGTAAGCAAGAAGGAGGGAGGGGACCGTTTGAAAGAGGATAAAGGGATAGGTCAAGAACATATATGAAAGACCCATGGATATCGACAGTGGTGTGGGGATTGACTACGTAAGTGGTGGGCAAGCTGGGCTGAGGGGAATGAAGGGAGAAAAATTGGAACTGTAACAGCATAAACAATAATTAAAAAACAAAATCTACTGAATAGCAAAATATATTTGCAAATGATATATCAAATAAGTGGTTGATATCCAAAATACATAAGAAACTCATAGAACTTATAAAACAAAATTCATCCAATCAAAGAACAGGCAGAGAACTGTCTCCAAAGAAGCATTTCTCCAAAGAAGACACAGAGACTGCCAACAGACATATGAAAAAGTGTTCAACATTACTAATTAGCAGGGAAATGCAAATCAAAACCACAATGAGACACCACTTCACATCAATCAGAAAGGCTATTATCAAACAGTCAACAAATAGCATGTCTTGGCAAGGACGTGGAGAAAACGGAATCCGTGAACATTAGTGGTGGGTAGGTGAAGTGGTGCAGCCATTATGGAAGACAGTATGTAGATTCCTTGAAAAACTAAAACTACAACTACCAAATGACCTAGCAGTTCCACTTCTGGATATTTATCGAAAAAAGTCCCACTATTTCAAAAAGAGATATGCACCCTTATGTTTGCACAACATTATTTACAATAGCCAAAACATAGAAGCAACCTAGGTATAGATCGATAAATGAATGGCTACATAAGATGTGGTACATATGTATGATTTGGTATTCAGCAATAAAAATGAAAACAACAAAAACAAAAACAGATTCAAAGAAACAAAGACTAAACTAATGATTGCCAGAGAGGAGAAGGAGATACTGCTATCATTAATAAATCAACAAAGAAGTGCTGGCAAGGATGTGGTGAAAACATGAAGGAGACTACAGTAAAAAATATTGTGATAAATTTGCATGGTGACAGATGATTACTAGACCTACAGTAGCGATCATATTGTAAAGTTTATGAATGTCAAATCATATTGTACAACTAAAACTAAAATTATATTGTATACCAAATACACGAAAATTTTAAATATATATAAAATAAAAAGGGTTTCTTGTAGACAAAAAAAAGTTTAATAAAAAATAAAAGAGTTTAGGGGACATACCTAAGAACATATTTCTTAAAAGTTATGTTTTAATTTCACATCAGAATACTAGAAAATCAAAATGTGATTTCAAATAATACACAATGATATAAAATTTTCATTGCAAATAAAGTTGTTTAATTAAATGTAGTGCTTTCATTTAAAAAAAAAAAAGATGAAGCAAACAGTAGCATTGGCAGTGCATACAGCAAGGGTAGGGCACAGATGGCTCACATCTGGAGAACACTGCTCCAGAATAGCCCTGCTAACTCCCATGATCAAGGAACCTTCAGCAAGGCAAAGGTCAGAGCAGGGTTGCACAGACAGCTGCATTCCAAAGGCCATCTTTCAAAGCATGCCTCCAGTGGGTCTCATTGTACTTCAAACAGCTTCTCCAGGTACTCAGACAATAAAAAAAAAGGTCTTTTGCTAAGGGGCAATTAGGCTGTTTCTTAAGTCAAAAAACAAAACAAAACGGGGGACTTCCTACTCAATGCTATAATATCATTATAAACTGTTAATGGGTCCTCTAAATTGATGAGGTTGTAAGTGGTCAGGGCCAAATGATACTGGATTTGGCACATCAAGTTAGGGAGTTTGAATATTACTCTAAATGGAAATAGAAGCCACTGAAGGCTTAAAAAGAGAATCATTAGGATTCTATTTACCTGGTTGCTAGATAGAGGATGACTTGGGAGGTGGCAGGAATGTAGACAGGTTCTTGGGAATCTACTGCAGTAGTAGAGGAGGCTTGGGCCCAGAAGATGACAACACCAATGAAGAGGAGTAATGGGCTGGATGTAAAGCCTAGCATAACCCCATGCAAACATTTGCTCAACAAATATGTACTGAGCTCCACCATGGCCAGATTCTATCCTTGACTCTGAAGATTTAAAAGGTAAACAAGACACAACTCCACACTCATGGATCTTACATGTGGGGTAAAGGGTCAACAGAAAAAAGTCAATAAAAATTTAGGCAGTGATAAGCAGTCTGTTGAAAACACAACAGGGAAAGATGACTAGGGGACCACTCAAGTGGTTAGTTTGGATGGGCAACAAAAAAGAGGTGACAAATTTCATGAAATCTTGCATTTGTAAATGAGACTCAATAAATAATATTTACTAATATCATTACTATTAATATAAAATAAAGTACTGTTTGATTATGTTTTGGGTGAAAACTGCCATCAAATTGTTTAAATGGCCCAACATTCTTCCTAATCTAATAGGATCTAATAGAATCACAACAACCTAGAGATCCATTTAATTTATTTTTACTTATTTTATTGAATTTATTGGGATGACATTAGTTAATACAATTATATAGGTTTCAAGAGTACAATTCTATAATACATCACCTGTATATTGTATTGTGTGTTCACTATCCAAAGTCAAGTCTCTTTCTATCACCATTTATCTCCCTTTTACCCTCTTCTACCCCCCCCTTCCCCTCTGATAATCACCATACTGTTGTTTGTGTCTATGAGTTGTTGGTTGTTTTTTTTTTACTTAATCCCTTAATCTTTTTTTCACCCAGCCCCCATCCCCTCTTTTCTGACAGTGGTCAGTTAGTTTGTTCTCGGTATCTATCAGTCTGTTTCTATTTTGTTTGTTAGTGTATTTTGTTCATTAGATTCCACATACAAGTGAAATCATATGGTATTTGTCTTATTTCATTTAATATAACACTCTCCAGGTACATTTACACATCACATAAGGTAAGGTTTCCATATTATTTTATAGCTAAGTAGTATTCCATTGTGTAAATGCACCACAGCTTTTTTTATCCACTACCTACTGATGGGCAGCTGGGCAGCTTCAAAATCATGGCTATTGTAAATAATACTGCAATGAACACTGGGGTGCATATATTCTTTTAAATTAGTGTTTTGGGTTTCTTCAGATATACACCCAGAAGTGGAATTCCTAAGTCATAAGACGGTTCCATTTTTAATTTTTTGAGGAAATTCCATACTGTTTTCTACATTCCTATCAACAGTGCACAAGGGTTCCCTTTTCTACACATCCTTGCCAACACTTCTTGTTTCTTAATGTATTAATGATAGTCATTCTGACAGGTGTGAGATGATATCTCATTATGGTTATAATCTGCATTTCTCTGATGTCAGAAAATCTTCACAGACCAATTAAAACTAATGAAATTGAAAAAGTAATTTTAAAAACCTCCCAACAAACAAGAATCCTGGACCAGATGGCTTCACAGGTGAATTTTATCAAACACTCAAAGAATTAACACCTACCCTTCTCAAACTATTCCAAAAGTTCAAGAGGAGGGAAGACTCCCAAGCTTATTTTATGAGGCCAGCATTATCCTAATTCCAAAATCGCACAAAGACACTACAAAGAAAGAAAATGATAAGCCATGATGAACACAGATGTTAAAATTCTCAACAAAATATTAGCAAAAGGACCCAGCAATAAGTTAAAAAGATCATACAAGTGATCAAGTGGGATTTAGTCCAAGGATGCAAGGTTGGTATAATATCCACTAGTCAATAAATGTTATATACTCCATAAACAAAATGAAGGGTAAAAATCATCTAATCACACTGATAGATACAGAAAAAGCATTTGATAAAATCCAGCACCCACTTATGGTAAAAACTCTCAGCAAAGTGGAAATGAAGAGAACAAACCTCAAAATAATAAAGGACATATATGAAATACCCACAGCCAACATCATATTCAATGGACCATAACTAAAAGGATTTCCCTTAAGATCAGGAACAAGACAGGGATGTCCACTTTCACCACTCTTATTTAACCTAGTACTGAAGAGTGGTTCAGAACTATTTAACCTAGTACTGAAGTCCTTGACACAGCAATATGACAAGAAGAAATAAAAGGCATCCAAATTGGAAAGGAAGAAGTAAAACTGTCATTACTTGCAGATGACACAATAGAACCCCAAAGATTCCACCAAAAAACTACTGGAACTGATAAATGATTTCAGTAATGTAGCAGAATACAAATTAAATATCTAGGAATCTGTTGCATTTTTGTACACCAATAATTAACTATTAGGAAGAGAAACTAAGAGGACCATACCATTTATAATTTCAAAAAAAATACCTAGAAATAAATTTAACCAAAGATGTAAAAGACCTGTAGTCAGAAAATTATAAGACACTGAAGAAGATAAAAATAAGTGGAAGCTGTGTTCATGGATTGGAAGAATTAACACCATTAAAATGTCCATATCATCCAAAGCAATCTATAAAATTGATACAATTCCTATCATGTTACCAATGGTGTATTTCACAGAAATAAAACAAGTATTACAAAAATTTAGATGGAATCACAAAAGATCCTGAGTAGCCACAGAAATCTTGAGAAAGAAGAACAAAGTTGGAGGCATCATGTTACTTGATATCAAACTATATACTAAAAGGCCATAGAGATCAAAACAGCATAGTATTGGCATAAAAAAAAACAGCAGACATACAGATCAATGGAACAGAACAGAGAACCCAAAAATAAATCCCTGTCTCTATAGTTAGTCAATATTTAACAAAGGGAGAAAGAACATATGATGGGGTAAAGACAATCTGTTCAATAAATGGTGTTGGAAAAACTGAACTGAAAGTGCAAGAAAATGAAACTAGACCAAGAGTAAATGCTAAATGAATTAAAGAATTAAATGTAAGACTTGAAACATAAAAATCCTAGAAGAAAACATAGGCAATAAAATCTCAAACATTTCTCATAACAATATTTTTTCTGATATATCTCCTCAAGCAAAGGAAACAAAAGAAAAAATAAATGGGACTACATCAAACTAAAGAGGTTTGTGCAGTGAAAGAAACCATCAACAAAGCAAAAAGACAATGTACTGAATGGAAGAATATATTCACCAATGATACATCTGATAAGGGGTTAACATGCAATATTAAAAAACTCACAACTCAATACCCTCCCAAGAAAAATCCAATTAAAAAATGGGCAAAAGACCTGAATAGACACATGTCTAAAAAGGGACATACAGATGGCCAAAATACATATGAAAAGATCTTCAACATCACTAACCACCTAGATGCCCATTTTAAAGACAGGTAAACAGCCACCAACCTAGCAGCCTCTTGCACATCCTGTCCAATATGCCTGATTCCTTTTTTGGAAGCTGAGTGTGGTTTCTGAGGCTAAAATGAAACATGGAGAAACTCAAATAAACAATGAAACATTCTAGCACTTTGTAACAAAATCTAGATCCGTATCTTAAACTTTCCTTATTGAAAGTTTGTTTGTTTGTTTTTTAATCTGTTCTCAATGTCTAACTTCATGAGCCAGAAAACTTCAGGAGCATAACAGACTACACTTGAGTAGTGTGAGCACAAACCAGTGCTGAACCCAACTGGAAGTTCAGTTGGCAGAATAATTCTCTTAACAGATTCAATGGAGATTTCAGATAATATAAAACATGTCAATGGTGTGATCTTTCTTTGTATCCTCTATTTCAGTGATTTTCAACCTTTGCCATTTTATGGTGCATATAAACTAATTACTAAAATTCTGTGGCACAACAAAAAATATATTTTCTTGCAGATCTGACAAAAAAATGCGTGAAATTTTGATCCACAGTGGATGGCTATTGTGTTGGAGGTTGTCATTTTTTTATTTGACAATTTGAGGGAAATGAGGTCAGGTACTGCATGTTTTCAAAATTCTTGCAGCACCCCAGCCAGTATGCCTCAGTTGGGTGGGCATCATTCTGCAAACTGAAAGGTTGCTTGTTTGATTCCCAGTCAGGGCACACACATGGGCAGTTTGGTCCCAGGTGAGGGAGCACACAGAAGGCAACCAATTGATGTTTCTCTCTCATACTGATGATTCTTTCTTTCTCCCTCCCTTCCCCTCTCTCTAAAATCAAAATAAGTAAAAAGTCTTGTAGCACAATGGTTGGAAATCACTGTTTTATCTCAAGGATATGAAGCATCTGTTCAAGCATGTCTGCTACAATGAAGATAAGAATTCTATGGGTCCTGGTCTGAAAGTGGCCTCAAACAGGTTCATTTTATAAATACTACAAGACAGAACTGCACTCTCAAAAACAAAATTATCTTTCACAGTAATCCTGCCTTTTTTTCCAAGTCTCATTTAACTGGTTCATGCCAAACAACTCCATATTGTATGAACTTACTTGCAGAGGGGGTACATTTTGCAAAAAAATTTCATACCAGAAAGTTACGTGAACACATACCACTCTGAGATTTTCCTTTGATCCCAGTTACTTGTGTAAGAGCTCCTACTTTAAAAATGAAAAGCCTAAATTTCCCTGGACTTTATATCAAAAAGCTTTGAGGCTTTTCCAGTTCCCCCGTTCCTGAAAGTGTCAGTATGGGACTAAAACTGCTTTTTAAGAAAATTCCACCCATGGCTCAGTGGATTGAGTGCTGGCCTGTGAACTAAAGTGTTGCCAGTTCAATTTCAAGGCAGGGCACATGCCTGGGTTGTGGGCCAGGTCCCCAGTATGAAGCATTCCCGAGGCAACCACACATTGATGTTTCTCCTCCTCTCTCTCTCTTCCTTCCCCTCTCTAAAAATAAATAAATAAAATTTAAAAAATTATTCTATATTTATTCTATATTTTAAAAATATATATTCTAATATATTTTAAATATATATATATATAATATATTCTATATTTTAAAAAAATATAGAATAAAAAAGAGAAAATTCCAACCCTACCTACAGGAAAGCTTGATGATATAGGGCATATTTGCTTTCCTCATCATTTTATGCCAGCACCTAGAACTCAGTGACTGGACCAATGAACCCACAATACAAATGGGTGCAAAAATAAAGAAAGGAAAAAGGCAGAGTTTTTATCAGATTTCTTAATTTTCACCTAGATGTGTAAGTTATTTTAAAGCATACATTTGTGCCTTTGATCAGTAATAAAATAATAATAGCTACCATCAAGGACTATCCTTACCCAATTAATCCAAGTTCCCAGGGTCCAACGATGTTTAACAAGAGTCACTTTCCTGACTCACTGCAATGAGAGAGCTGCCCCACAACTCCTTGCAAACATTATCTGTAAGACTCACAACAACCCTGAAGGTTGTTTTATTGCCCTAATTTTACTCATCAAGAAATTATAGCTCAGAGAAGGATCTTTCCTCAAAGTCACCTGCCTAGTAAATCCTTGTCCATCTAACCTCAAAACCCTCACAAAGCAACTCAGAACACCGATACCCCAGGCCTGGGCCATGCCCATAAAATGTTCCTTGAGACACTGTAAGCCAGTGGCTCACAATTTTTTTTTAACTATAAGAGGAAACTTTTCTTTACTAAAACCATGAACAGACACATATTTGAGGCACAGGACATGCCCTCCTTGATCTGTTAGCCATTAGGGCAAAGGCAATGAGTGCTACTGTAGACTTTTAAATGTTTACTTCAACTTGATCATACAGGCTCTCTAGATCTGCACATCACTTTTCTCAATGCTCCTGTGAAAGGTGTGAAGACAGAACCTGCCCTTATACTTAGACAGGAACGATCCACCACTGTACAGTTCTGTAACTCCATAATTCCTAGCTGAGGGAACAGCAAAAGAAAATAAATGGAGGTTTAAACAGGAGGGAGAACCTGGGGAAAGGCATTTATATGAGATGGCCTAAGCCTGTGGCTTGAGTGACTGGTCTGAGGCCAGATCAGGTCAGGAATGAACCAAGAAACACTCTGCAAATGGCTTTCAGTGCCATACTAAGCACTATAAACTTTTCTTTTTATGCAAAACTAAGTGGAGGAATGATATGGTTAGATCACAAATATGCCTAAGAACAAATTGGTGGTTTTAAAGGATTTGATAAATTCTAATTTGGTTCAAAAAATAGGTTGATATAATGAAAATATCCATGTTGTTTGTAAATTAAAATGGCATCTAATGTGACTGTTTATTTCAGAGTACTTAGGAGGCCTGGGACAGCAGGACAAGTTTTTTCATGTTACTCAGGCTTTCCCATCAGGGTCTGTGTCAGGCCAAGTGACACAGACATGGGGAGGTTATCCCTGCAAGGAACCTCCATGGACATACCTGCATGGACAAGAGGTTGGTCAGAGCCCATGTGTGGGCTGAGAGATGAGCAGTCCATGGGAGCAAGTTCACAGCATGTGACACACTCTCTGCTGGCTCCTCGGTTACCTGTAGTAGCTACTCAAGTGATTATATCACAGGTGCATCAGATTTACCTCCTTAGCCTTCCTTTTCCTGCAACTTTCCAGCTAGAGGTGGCCTTGTGATCCAGTCCTGGTTAGTGGGATATAAGCATTAGTCAGGCAGCTGAGTGGGGCTTCTGGGAAAGCTTTGGCCTTCCTCCTGAAAAATGCAACTCTCAATGGCCACAACCAACCATCCTTCATCATTTTCATTCCTGCCTGGGCCAAAGCCTTGGTACCTAGAGGTCCAGCTCTCACCTTGAGACCACGAGGTGCTGAGCATGAGGTTGACAATGTGCTAAGGAAGGTGGCACACAGAGAACAGAAAGTGCATGGGTCCCTGGCAACCTCTGTTAATAACTGCATCAGCCCTGAGCATCCACCTCTAGATATCTTGTCACTGGGACCCTATAAATGCATAATTATTTAAGTCACCAGAGTTGGATTTTTGTTACTATCAGTCAAATGCACTCTTAACTGAGATGACAGATTCTCTAGTGACTCCCTGGGATTTCTTTTACCTGAAAGTAAATGCTTTCTACTGGAAGAAACAGGGTTTTCTTCTATTAGTCACTGCCCCCAACACACACAGAGAATTTGCCTCACTAGAAAACTCAATTGCCACACAGCTCACTGTATGGTCCGAGAGCTGACTGAGGATGTGTATCAATAAACTTGTGTCTCCCAAAGAAGAGCATAACACATGCAAGGTTAGAAATACAAAATCCTCAAGCTATGAAAATAACATATTTCAGTGGCACTCTACCTTAGAAATGATACTGGAATGACTCATGGAACGTCCCAAAGTCTTCTCATTCTGCAAGAAAACCAAACAAGTGATTAAAATATACAAAGAACAGGCAACTGATCATAACAATCCTACTGACAAATCATTCCCTCAACTAGCATTTGCTAAAAACAAACATCTGAGTCAGCTAACAGGCACTGGGGAATTCGGCAAGTAAATAAAACAATAGTCTCTCACTAAAGGAGCTTAAGTTAACAGGAATTTGGAATTAACTGTAAAACTAAGAGGGTATTGAATGTATTATGACACATTTAAATGGAGGTTCAGAGGCAAGAAACTACATGTTCAACTGTATGTGGTGTGGTCCATTATAGGAGAACCCCCATAGGATCGGGAAAGAGAGCAGGACAGCTGACCCTACCTAGTTTATTTGGTTGTCAAAAGTGTTGGGTACTGAATAGGAACATTGCACAGCTCACATCTGTTCCCTCAATCCGGTCTCTCCCCCTGAATTAGAGAAATCTGAGTCATGCTAGCTTCTTCCCTCTCACAGCTCTCCACATTCACTCACAGAGTCTTATATCAAATTCTTCCTCCTTAACATCACTCAATCTCAAATACCATCTTCATTGCTACTGTCAAAGTGCCAGTTTAGGCTCTCTTCATTTCGTAAGTAACTTCCTGGTCTTTCTGCTTTTAAGTTTAGCTTCTTAAGACATAATTGCTATGCACTGAATTTTGTTCCCCCAAAATTCATATATTGAAATCCTAATCCCCAGTGCTCAGAATGTGACTATATTTGGAGACAGTGTCTTTAAAGTAATTACATTAAAATGAGGTCAGGTTGTTACAGTGAGCCCTGAACTAATATAAATGGTGTCCTTATGGAAAGAAGAAATTAGGACACAGATATATACAGAGAGAATACCATGTGAAGATACAGGGAAAAGACAGCCACCTCTGAGCCAAGGAAAGAGGCCTCAGAAGGAACCATAGCTGCTGACAGCTTGATCTCAGACTTTTAGCCTCCAGACGGCGAAAAATTCCTGTTATTAAAGTAATGCTATCTATGGTATTGATAGGGGGCTTAAGACTTAGAAAATTTTAGCTTAAGGTAAATAGCCATAAATCTAGCAAGTAATGTGTATGTTAAGCTTTTGTTTCAGAAACTACAGATAAGGCCCGCCCTGGCACCTGAGAAAAAGCAGCTGACCTCCTGGGGTGCTGGGCTAGAGATTACCACCTGGAGACAACTGTACCAGGAAGAAGCAGGCAACTACCCTCCCCCTTGGATACAGCTAATTGCCCAGGATAGGAATGCTGCAGAGGCTGAATTTCAAAGCTCTCACTGACCCTTGTTTGTCCTCCCCCAGCCCCCTTATAAAAGATATGGCCAGGAAAGAAAGGGTAAGATGGTTTGTTAGGGTATGAACCCGCCATCTTCTAAGATTGCCGGCCATCTGAATAAAGCACCTATAAAAGATTCAATTGCTGTCATTGCTTATTGGATTTGGTAGTGACAGGCAGCCCAAATGCCGGTGTCTTTTCCAGCTACAGTATTTCGTTTTGGCAGCGCTAGCAAATGAACATAATAATCTTCCACACTGTAACTTTTTTTAAACTTAGTATTCCAAATGTAAATCTGTTTTTTAAAAATAAAAAAGTGACTTTCCCTGAAACCTCTTACCCTTGCTCAACCCAAATGAGGAAAAAAATATTACAAAGCAAAGAGATGATATTTCTATATTTTTAGATCATCTATTCTCTATTTAGGTAACACTAGTATGCAATTACCATGGGGAAGACCAGAGAATGTTGAATTGTAGTTAAGCAGGTAAAAGGGGAGAGGAAGGAGGGTCTGGTCCATACAGCAACCAGTATGGCTTAAAAATCAATATGTTCTAAGTGCTTTCCAGATGACCCATTCCAATAACAATGCTAGGGACAAAGATGCCAGTCGCAGCCTCCCTGAGGGACAGCCACTGATATAGACACTGGCCCGCAGTATCCAAGTCATTATGGATGAAATGAGACAGTCACACAGACTACCGAATCTGGTGGAGGAAAAGGAACAGCATGGCTTTTCTCTCAAGGGGAGCAAAAGCCTTGGCCCTTGCTGTGATCAGCCTTTATTGGGTTTCTTGGCACATTACATGATGGTCCTCTTTTACTATATGCACGGGTTTGCCTTAGGTGGTTACCTTTTACAGAAAACAAAGGAGCCAATGCTGCTACTCACATGACAGAAGAGGAACATTTGCAAATGAAAAGGGAAAAGTGGTTGAACCGGTTACACTCATCCTTGGAAGGTTTGGCATGGATTTTAGGAAGTTACTTTGCAGTACATGTTCTCAATTCAGGGTGAGGGAGTTTTTTAGCAAGAGCAAGACTCAAAGTGGCCTAGAGACACTGCAGGCCTGATTCCCCATGGGAGAACCTATCTGTGGGCATGGGTCCTGTGCATCTCTGAGTGGGAGCTGGGCCCACGCCATGCAGAATGGTCTCCTACAAGCCACCCCAGGTCTGCATGCCTCCCTGCAACCTTGCTCCTAGGGTGCTAGGTTCCAGCAGTACCCTGCTCCTCCCTATTGTTGAATTGTGATAGCCTGACTGGCACTCAAAATAAATAACTTTAAGTGAAGCCTGTCTGTATCAGAAGCATGTTTCATACAAGAAGAGAAGTCTGTGCATAGCAACTAACAGACACAGAAAGAAAAAAAAATACATAGGAGTAAGGAGACCAACTGCAATATACAGCACAGTTTGCTTGACATGCCTGTGGAAACCCAAAATATGTACACAGTGAGCAGCGTTCATCAGCATTCTGAGACACCTGCATACCCAGGAACAGAGCCAGTTTTACAGGGAAAACCTGCGAAATCACTCATTTAAGGTGTTATAAACAAATGATAAAACCCATTATCAATACAGAGTTTTAAATCTTTTTAGAAAAAGGCGATGGAGGATTCCTAACTTTTAAAAAGCACATCTCTCAATCCAAATTTAACTTTATACTCACATGGGAAAATACTTGAGGCATTCTAATAAAACTTAAAAGCAAAATAAGCACATTAGCACAGCTATTGTTTAATATATAGACTTTTTTCTGCTGTAGTAACATTTAAAAATAAGAAGAGAACTCTATAATACAATGAAAGAGATGTTGTCAGTGGTTAAGAAGGGTAAAGGGACAGGAAGGAAGGGGTTTAGCTACACAAAAGCAACTGAGGGGTCCCTGAGGTGATGGATCTGTACCTTGACTACATCAGTGTCAATATACTAGTTGTGATATTTTAATATTGCTTTGTAAGATGTTACCATTGGGTTAAAGTATGAGGAGGGAGTCATAAAAACCTGGAATTTATTTATAAAAAAAGTGTGTATCTTTTTCTTACATGTTTAAACTCCAGTCACCTTCAAAGTACTTTCCACTTGATGTGATACACCCATGGAAACGTTTTCCTCACTGCTCAAAACAGTTTTTTGAACTTGCTGATTCTGACACCTTTTGGTGCTTCGGTTATTTTTTTCTTTCATCTCTTCCACATCAACAAAATGTTTCCCTTGAAGACTTTTTTTCAGCCACAGAAACAAAAAAAATTGCTTGGGGCGAGATCAGTTAAATAGGAAGGATGGGGCACAGTGTCATCCCCTTTCTGGTCAAAAACTGCAGAACATTCATGGTGGTGTGGACAGGTATGCTTGTAAATCACCCATTGTGAAATGCGCAAATGCATTTAAAGAGTCTTCAAAAAAAATTAATTGAAGCCCAACACAGCCTCTCACAACAACAGCAGCTGCTATACTGATACAAATGGGTTCCTAGGACACTCACGTAGTGGGGGAAGCCTGTACTACAAAGGAGCCCACCTTCCAGTAGATAATTCTGGGGTTCTTTGGGGCCCCCTTTGTAGATAAGAGTACATGAGATCTCTCTCTCTCTCATCATCTACAACTATTTGTGTGATACTGTGATTTATAATAAGTAAATATTAGGTCATTCAGATGACCAAAATATATTTCTCACATATATTTATTTGGTCATTGTTCAGTTCCTGGCTCAAAGCTCCCAAAATCCTTGGAATTTACTGCTGATAATGTTAAAGGTGTGTTTTGTTATGTTAACAAGGTGACTTTTGGAAAGCATCTAAGAATGGGAGGTAATGGCCAATGGAGCCAAACCTCTGATTAAGAGGGTTGGAATTTTCAGTCCCACCTCTGAACTTCAGAAAGAGGTCAGAGGCAGAAGAATGAATTGATTACCAATACCAATGATTTAATCAATCATGACTACGAAATACAGCATACATAAAAACCTAAAAACGCAAAGGTTGGAAAGTTTGTGGTAGGTTAAAAATAAAAGTGAAAAAAGATATACCTTGTAAACAAAGTCAAACTATCCAAAACATGGAAACCACCCCAAAAGCCCATCAGTAAATAAACTGATAAACAAAACATAGTATTATCTACACAATAGGATACTTTTTATTCAGCCATAAAAAAATTAAGTATTGATACAGTCACGAAATGCATAAACTTTGAAAATATTATGCTAAGTGAAAGGAGGCAGATACAAAGGTCACATATTATTTAAAACATCCAGAATAGATAAAACTATAGTTAGAAAGTAGGCTGGAGGTCGTCAAGGGCTGAGGAATGGGGAGATTAAGTGTTAATGGGTATATGTACTTACATCCTGAGTGCTAAAGCTTCTGGCCCTGTGGAGTTGAGGTGTGCCATCCTCCTGGCACATGGATGTGTTCACCAACTCAGAAGCTCCTCAAACCCTGTTGCCTAACAGTTTTAATACAGCTTTCATTATGTAGGCATGAGTGATAAAATCATGAGCCACTGGCAACTGAACTCAATCCCTGGCCCCTCTTTACTCCCTGGAAGTAGGGGAATGGGGCTGGAAGTCCCAAACTTCTATTCATGTGGTTGGTTTTTCTGGTGAGTTGATCCCATCCTGAAGGTTTCTAGGGAACCATCAAAAGTCAACTCACTAGCATAGATTCAGGTCTTGGGAAAGGGGCTCATTACATAAAGAAAATAATACTCCTAGAACTAAGGAGATTCTGAGAATTTTAGGAGCTGTGTGCCAAAAACAAGTGACAAATACAGCTCTTTGTATTTGGTGGACTAAACCGCTAAGCTTTTTGTAAATCTAAAGGGCTATATATACTATTACTTAGACCCTAAATCAAGTGACTCCAAGACTTCTCAACTCCATAGTCCAAATTTCAAAAAACATTCAGGAATGCTTTTTTATTCTGCCAAATTTGGACAGTTAAAGAAAAGCATCATCATGTCATAAAAGAGAGAATATTTCACCACCAAAAAATACTTTAATTAAAAGCTAAACAGAGTGGAAAATGGCGGCCAAGTAAAGTAGGTGGAGGCCAAGTCCACTTGCTCTAGCACACTACTCAGACACATAGTTGAGCTTCTGAAAAATAAAGTGAACAGTCAACAAAATCTTAGCTGATATGAAGTTTGGAAGCCAAATAGTATAGAACATGTTTCAAAATGTGTGGTAAGGAGGTTTTATAGGTGGATGAGGATAATCCCCAGGCATGGCACCAGCAGCCAGGGCAACTACATTCATGGAGCACCTGGTTAGAGATAGCAGCTTATCAGCTATTTCCCCTCCCAGAACAGGGAATCCCCAGACCCAGGCCAGAAGCAACGTGGATACGCAAAGTCAGTGGGGAAAACCAGGCTACACATGCACATAGCTAGTGGTACAGTGAGAGCTGCAGCAGCAAATGCCAACTGGGAGAGTGCGAGAATGGGAGAGATACTATCTGCACCTAGATCTGGCGGAGGAGGAACGTTGCAGCTAGCCTTGACTGTGATAGACTCTTGACTTTTTGGAGACGAGGCATGTACAGGAAGCTGGACAGTGACAGCAATGCAGAAGGAGTGCCCTCATGGTGGGCAGGGACTGCACACATGCAGCTGCCTGCCAACAAGGCAAAAGGACCAAGGGTATGATTTGCTCCTACTCAGAAAAGCTGCGCAGATTGATTGAAAAGGTACAAAGTGAAGTGATTTCTCAGCACAAGCCCAGCACATCTGACCAGAGTAGAGAGTACAGACCGCTGTATGCTGTGAGGGCAATGGGCTAAGAACTGTGTACCTGAGATTATTTAAAGCCAGATTGAGTCCCCTGCCTTCGGGGAACCTTCAGGAAGGGAAGGTTGTGCCCAGCCCCCACCTCCTGCAGGATCAGGGAAAGATCTGCAATGCCAGCTGGGCAGGCTTTGTTAAGCCTGCAGGAGGCATTTCCACAAGAGAAATACAGCACGAGGGACACCTAAAAAGGCCCATTTTGAACTCCTCACAGGAAGACAAAGTACATTGGGTTCTAGGGCCCTATTCCACTGAGGCCATCAAGGCAGGGAGTTCAGAATGTGGTGCAGCAAGGGGGACTCAGGACTCTGCACAGTCTCAGTTCCCACACAGAGCTGCCAGCTACACCAACAAGGAGAAAGCTGACATTCTTAGACAGAGTACCCCCTACCCTGTGAAACAAACAGCTATTTAATCAGAAACTATACATTATTGGAAATAAACTGGGACAGACTAAGACAGGAGCTAGAGGGGCAGGAGCAAACAACACACAATTTTACCAGAACTGAACAGTGCCTCCCATGAGAGACACAGATGCCCCATCCTTTTAATCACAAAAGAAGCTCCTTCCAGAGCCAAGTGAAGGAGATATAGGCAGTGTTGCCAGAAGTTGGAAAACATACCCCTGGATCTGGAGCTGCTAAAAACCAGAGACAATCTATACACAGGTACAAAGGGGGTAATATAAATAAATACCTAAAATAATAACCTTAAATGTTAATGGATTAAATACTCCAATCAAAAAACATAAGGGAGTTGAATGGATACAAAAACATGATCATCATATATGCTGCCTACAAGAGACCCTCCTCAGAAAAACAGACCTACACTTATACGAGGGGATATTAACAATCAACTGTCAAAAATGGATAGGTTTCCAAACAAAATATCAACAAGGATACTGCAGCATTGAACAATGCCATAGATCACATGGACTTAATGGATATATATAGAACCTTTGATCCCAAAGAAGCAAAGCATACTTTCTTTTCAAACGCACATGAAACTTTTCAAAGATAGACTACATGATATGACACAAAAACAACCTCAACAAATTCAAGAAAACTAAAATCGTATCAAGCATTTTCTTGTACCACAAGGGACTGAAACTAAAAACCAAACTGAAGGAAAAAAACTCAAAAACACTCAAATTTATGGAGGCTGAATAGTATGCTATTAAAAAATGAATGGGTCAAGAATGAGATCAAGGAAGAAATCAAAATGTTTCTGGAACCAAATGAAAATGAACACACAACAGTCCAAACCTATGAGACACAGGGAAAGCAGTCCTGAGACGGAAGTTCATAGCAATACAGGACTACCTCAAAGAGATACAAACATTTCAAATAAACAACCTAACCCTATCTCTATAAGAACTCAAGGAATAACAAAGCCCAGAGCAAGTACAAGGAAAGAAATAACAAGATCAGAGCAGAATTAAATGACATAGAGACTAAAACAACAATTTGAAGGATGAATAAATCCAGGAGCTGGTCCTTTGAAAAGATAAACAAAATAGACAAGCCTTTAAGCAGGATCATCAAGAAAAGAAGAGAGAGGACCCAAATAAATACAATCATAAATGAAAGAGGAGAGATCACACTGACACCACTGAGATACAAAGGATTGTAAGAAATGACTACAAACAACTATATCCCAAGAAATTTGAAAACCTGGGTGAAATGGACAAATCTAGAAAAACAGAATCTTCCGAAACTGAATCAAGAAGAAGCAGAAAGCCTGAATATTAAATAATAGCTACTAATACTGAATCAGCTGTAATCAATAAGCTCCCAGCACACAAAAGCCCTGGACCAAACAGCTTTGATTTTTCCAAACATTTAGGGAAAAGCTGAACCCTATTCTGCTCATACTACTCCAAAAATTCAAGAAGAAGGAAGACTCCCAAACTCTTTTTATGAAGCCAACATTATCCAAATTCCAAAACCAGGTAAAGACACAACAAAGAAAGAAAACTATAGGCCAAAATTGCTGACAAACACAGATGCTAAAATCATCAATAAAATATTGGCAAATCGCATCCAGTAATACATTAAAATGATCATACACCATAATCAAGTGGGATTCATCCCATGGATGCAAGGATGGAATGATATTTGCAAACCAATAAACAAAATGAAAGACAAAAATCACATGATCATATCAACAGATGCAGAAAATTACAGCACCCATTTAATAAGAACACTCAGCAAAGTTCTATATATAAAGAATTGGGGTACAAACCAAATCACTTGAGCATACTGTTCATAATTTGTGTGACTCTGATTTTAAGTGCTCATTACACAGCTAATAATACACAAGCATTATTCCTTAATTACCCTAACCCTAATTTAAAACACAGCAATATTTTCACTGATATGTCCCCTAGAGCAAGAGACATAAAGGAAAGAATAAACAAATGGGATCTCATCTAAATAAACAACTTTTATATAGCTAAAGAAAGCAGCATTAATATGAAAAGAGAGCCAACTGTATGGGAAAACATTTGCCAATGATACCTCAAGACAAGGGTTTTTGATCTTCAAAAAATATAAAGAACACACACAACTCCACTCCCGGAAGACAAAACCCAATTAAAAAATGGGCAAAGGACCTAAACAGACATTTCTCCAAGGAGGACATACAGAGGGCCCAGAGACATGTGGAAAGATGCTCAGCATCCTAGCTATCAGAGAGATGCAAATTAAAACCACAATGAGATACCACTTCACACCAATGAGAATGGCCATCATAAACAAAGCAACAAACAGTAAGTGCTGGCAAGGTTGTGGAGAAAAGAGAACCCTAGCGCACTGCAGGAGACCATTCTGCATGGCGTGGGCCCAGCTCCCACTCAGAGATGCACAGGACCCATGCCCACAGATAGGTTCTCCCATGGGGAATCAGGCCTGCAGTGTCTCTAGGCCACTTTGAGTCTTGCTCTTGCTAAAAAACTCCCTCACCCTGAATTGAGAACATGTACTGCAAAATAACTTCCTAAAATCCATGCCAAACCTTCCAAGGATGAGTGTAACCGGTTCAACCACTTGTGCCTTTTCATTTGCAAATGTTCCTCTTCTGTCATGTGAGTAGCAGCACTGGCTCCTTTGTTTTCTGTAAAAGGTAACCACCTAAGGCAAACCTGTGCATATAGTAAAAGAGGACCATCATATAATGTGCCAAGAAACCCAATAAAGGCTGATCACAGCAAGGGCCAAGGCTTTTGCTCCCCTTGAGAGAAAAGCCATGCTGTCCCTTTTCCTCCATCAGATTCGGTAGTCTGTGTGACTGTCTCATTTCATCCATAATGACTTGGACACTGCAGGCTAGTGTCTGCTTCAGTGCACTGTTGGTGGGAATGCAGACTGGTGGAGCCACTGTGGAAAACAGTATGGAATTTCCTCAGGAAACTAAAAATGGAACTGCCTTTTGACCTAACAATTCTACTGCTGTGATTATATTCTAAGAACCCTGAAATACCAATCTATTAGAACCTATGCACCCCAGTGTTCACAGCAGCACAATTTACAATAGCCAATTGCTGGAAGCATCCTTGATGCCCATCAGTAAATGAATGGATCAAAAACTACGGTACATTTACACAGTGGAATACTATGCAGCAGAAAGAAAGAAGGAACTCCTACCCTTTCGACATCATGGATGGCACTGGAGAACCTTATGCTAAGTGAAATAAGCCAGGCAGTGAAAGACAAATACCATATGATCTCACTTTTAAATGGAACAAAATGAACAAGCAAGGAAAATATAACCAGAAACATTGAAATTAAGAACAATCTGACAGTAACCAGAGGGGAGGTGGGAGGGGATAATGGGGGAGTGGGGGGAAGGTTTTCAGGAACAACTACAAAGGATACATGGACAAAACCAAAGTAGGGGTGGAATAAAGGGAGAGGATGGCTGGGGATGGGGAAAAACAGACAACTGTACTTGAATAACAATAAAATAATTAAAAGAAAAAACCCCCAAAGCCTTGAGGTAAAATATATCATTAAGATTCCTTATAACTGCAACCGCAACTAGTTATTTACATATTACCTTAATACTATGATTCCAATTGCAATTCTACTTAAGAAAGACAGACTTCTGAAATGAAATAAACTGAGTTTTCCTAAGCAAACATGAAAAATGTACAAACTCACTACCAGGATGGTTGAATGAAAAGGGTGACATTTCACTGCTTATGTAAAAGTGGCATGAAAGAAAGATAAAAACTATTCCAAAATACTGCAAACACCAAAAGTAACTGTCAGCATGGGGTATTTGCTGTCCTGATAAGGTGTGTCTGTGAGACAGTGACTGCAAATGATGTCTCCTCTTTGTCGGTGTCCTGGCACGTATATTGTGTTCTTCTCGAGCTATTCTCAACTGCTGTTGTTCTGACAATTTCAACTGTTCCTAGGTCCCCCTTTCCTGTCTATATGTTACCAATTCCAAAACTTCTATCTTTCTATCTCTAGCTTAGACAGATTTCTCTCTAGAGATTCAGGTTCTAGACATCTCCAGCTGTATCAACCACACACAAGTACCTCACACTTGTACATCAACCACCAAGCTCACCATCTTTCCTGCTAACCTATAGCCTCTCCTCTGTTAAAGTGAATGATGCCCCCCTGTTGTCTGGGCCTGACCCCACCTATGTCTGACCACCAAAATCAATTAGCTGCCAGCACTGTTGTTGAACCTACTTCCTGTCCATCTCCTTTCAGCTGCTCACTACTCTCATCCCCGATACCTCCTCCTTTGTCCAGGACATCATCAAGAGGATTGCTGTAAGAGCCTTCTAAGTGGTCTCCTTGACTCCCCTCTCCACACCACATGGACTTTATTAAAACAGAGCACAAGCCATGTAATGCACTGTGTTCTACACCTACATTGAAGTCCCAGTGCTCTTAGCATCAATATGGTCACTCCTGCCCTGTTTCACTGTCCCTAACTGCATTTGCTTTTTCTGACAATCACACACACACACACACACACACACACACACACACACACACAGATACATGCGCGCAAGAGTTTTTTTCA
The DNA here is from genome assembly GCA_004024845.1 of Tonatia bakeri. NCBI lineage: Eukaryota > Metazoa > Chordata > Mammalia > Chiroptera > Phyllostomidae > Tonatia > Tonatia bakeri. Next base: position 29,329 of record PVIA01011843.1, read on the forward strand.
GTCCTTCAAACATACCATACACTCTTATCTTCACTAGTAATTTTTACCTTGTACTATTTTCTCTGCCCTGCACACTCTTCTCCTCTATCATCACCTAACTCCTACTTTTTCTTAAGGACTCATCTGACATCTCTTCTCCCAGGAAACTATCCTGTCAGCATGAGACTGAGTCAGTGGTGCTTCTTTGCACCATGATACTTACCACAACGAACTGTGTAACTGTCCATTTTTCCTGCCAGCAGTGCATACCGCAGAAAGAGGAAGGCAGAGGCAAGAAGATGAATGTGCAGGCTGCTGCAACAATAGAGGTGATGAAGCTCTGAAGCAGACTTGCAGTGTGGAGACTCAGAGAAGCACATGGCCTGGGAGAGATTTAGGCAATAGAGAGGGTGTCTCTGGGTTACACCACATTTATGCTCAATGCCTGACAATCACCCACCATGAAATGGGTGCTTATTATACATGGGTTCAAAAAAGTAATAAATTAATGAAGACACAAGACAAAGACACAAGAAATCAAACAGAAGAACATCTTAATTGAGTTCAGTATACACTTATTAAGTGTTGAAGGAATGTAGACACAGAGGGAGTGGAGCTGGGAGAAGTTCATTAGGTAGGACACAAGGTTTGAAAAAATAATAGCCCAGTGGCTGGCTGAGCAGCCTGTGAAGAGCCAGTAAGGGAAACACAGGGGTGGGTAGGTTGGGTTTGATACCAATTCTACCAAACAGGGAAGCTTTGGCAACTCATCCAAACTTCCTGTGCCTCGTGTATAAAACAAGGATGACAAAGATAGTGCCTAACTCATAGGGTTCATATGAGGATCAAGTGAATTCATTGAGTTACTATTTGTAAACCCCTAAGACTTAGAAGAACAGTGCATGACACATAAGAAACATGGTATTACTATATGCAATGTCGAATTAAATAAAAGAAACCCTGAGCGGTAGCTTCCCCTATTTAGATGCTATAAAAAGGGCTGCATGTAAATTGAGTAATTAATTAACAACTGCATAACTCTGCTTACTAGAGAAAGCTACGTCATGCATATTTACTGCAAAGTGTGAGGGATTTTCATATCTAGAATTTTAGGTATATGTACAACAGAGTTGTTTTTATACATATACATACAATTCATAATACACTGGGGAAACTGGAACTACTGAGTAGTGCTAAACAATACAACATCTCACTCCTATCTCCAAACACATAAAAATACTGGACAAAACATAGCAAAATAATGTTTAATAAACAGCCTAACTCAAAAGCAAAAAAGGAAAAGTCTGAGGGCCTAACAGCCAGGAAAAATTTAAAGTCAGAGTATTAAAAAAAGAGGCTAAAGCTATAGGAAAGAAATTTAAATTATATGTACACAGAAGTAAAAATTTAAAAAAATATTATGCAAACAGAAAATATGAAAAAAACATGTACAGGATTATTACAAAATAAACAGCTTTTGCACAGTGAAGAAAATCTTCAACACAACAGAAAGGCATTCTATTGAATGGGAGAAGATATGTGCAAATCACATATCCAACAAAGGCATAATATCCAAAATATATGAAGAACCATACAATCTAATAAAAACAAACAAATTTTAAAAACTGGCAAAGGATTAGAATAGATTTTTCCAAGGAAGACATACAAATGGTTACCAGACCCATAAAAAGATGTGCAACACCACTAATTATTAAGGAAATGCCATCAAAACTACAATGAGACATCAGTTCACACCTATTAGAATGGGTATTACCAACAACCAAAAAAAGAAACAAAACAAAAAAATACAAATGTTAGTGATGATGTGAAGAAAAGGGAACCCTTGTATTTCTGGATGGTATTGTAAATTGGTGGAGCCACTATGGAAAACAGTATGGAAGTTCCTCAAAAATGTTAAAATCAGTACTACTATCTGATGCAACAATTCCACTTCTGGGTATTTATCTAAAGGAAACAAAACTCTAATTGGAAGAGATATAGACAACCCTATGTTAACTGTAGCATTACCTACAAGAGCCAAGATATGGAAGCAAACTAAGTGCTCATTGATAGACAAATGGATAAATGGAGTATTACTCAACCACAAAAAGAACTTACTCTTACCATTTGCAACAACATGAAAAAACCTAGAGAAAAATACACTAAGTGACATAAATCAGACAGCCCTGGTGTGGCTCAGAGGATTTAGTGCCAGCCTCTGAACCAAAGACTCACCAGTTCAATTCCTAGTCAGGGCACATGCCTGGGTTGCAGACCAGGTCTCCAAGGGTAAGGGGTACATGAGAGGCAACCACACATTGATGTTTCTCTCCTTCTCTTTCCCCTTCCCTTCCCTTCTCTCTAAAAAGAAGTAAATAAAATATTTAAAAAGAAAGAAGTCAAAGAAAGACAAATCATATAATTTCACTTATATGTGGAATCTGCAAAACAAAAAACCAAATGAACCACAACACAAAATAGAAACAGACTCACAGATACAGGAAACTAGAGGTTACCAGAGTGGGGAAGGGGATAAAGAGTACAAACTTCCAGGTATATAATAAGTAAGTCACAGAGATGTAATATACAGCACAGGGAACATAGTTAATACTATTATAATAACTGTATGGTAACAGATGATAACCAGACTTATTGTAGGGATCATTTAAAGGTACATAAATATCAAATCACTATAATGCACAACTTAAACTAATGGGATATTGTATGTCAATTATAAGTCAATTAAAAATGTAGACATTAGGGTTCCAAGATGGCTATGGAGAACGTAGAAGCTACACTTAACTCCTCTCAGCACCAAACCAAATTTATAGCCACATTATAGAGCAACCTGAATAACCTACAGGACAACTGAACAGGGGTATTATAACTAAGAATTTAAAGAAGACACATAAACACTGGTAAAAAGGCAGAAAGAGCTGGTCCCAGCACCCAGGTGCAGTGGCTGAGAAGCCAGAGAGGTATCTCAGCTGCAAAATTCCCCACTGAGGTGCATGGGGTCTCGACCCCACACCAGGACCCCCAAAACAGAGTACCAGGGCCAGGAAGAGAAGTCTGCATAGCATCTGAAAGCGAAAATCACCAGGGACTGTGTCAGCTAGAAAAAGGAAGGAATCTGCTAGAATCCCAGGTGCTGTCTCTAAAGGTCCAATGCACAGGAGCAATCTCTTGGACATGCACCTGGGGCTGTGACAGAGGGATGATGACTCAGGGCACACAGGAGTCTCAAAGAGAAGATCTGGGTGGGGTGGCTCTGTGGAGAGATCTGGAGGGTCAGCCACTGAGGTCCCTGCTCTAAGTCCGTATCCCACGCCACCCTCAGGCACCACCTTCCCAGGGTCTGGCACTTCTATTGTTATAGCACCAATCAGCAGAATGTACGAACCTGGACAAACAACTAACTGGGGACACCACCCTGCCACGCTGAAGTCCAGCAGAAAGGTCTGCTAACTGTTCCCAGTAGGGACCTTTGGGGCACTCTTTTTCTGAAGAAGCTCTAGACAGACACTCAGTCATTGAGCTGTGGGGCTTTGGAATGGGGGCTAGTCTTGCCCCTGTTCTGAAGGCTCAGCCAGTATCACCCACTATGGGAGACTGATTTGATCTGACCCCCTGCCAAGTCAGGGCAGCTCAACCCCACAGAAGGATTGGAGTGCTGTGCATAACTGGAAGCTCTGGAGCATTCCTCCCTGGAGCCTCTTATCAGGGAATCGATGTGTGCTAGATTGTGGGGCACTGGTGTGAGGAGACCATCCTTCCCCACTCTGTGAGCACAATCAGCAACACTCACCACAATGACGGGCTCAACTGACATTTCCTTCCAACTTTCAGTAGCCTTGCACTGCTGAGCTCACTCCTGCAAAGGGACCAACTAGCTGCACCCAAACTGCACCTGCAGTGAGCTTCTTCTGGGGGACCTAAGGTCAAGCAGAGACTAACTGGTATGGCTCCAAGGTAGAGGCCACTTTCCCCACATTAAGTACCTGACCATGTGGCCCCCAAGCAGGAGACCCACTAGTCCTGTATTCCTGACCTTGGTCAATCCACCCTATTGAGCTCACGTGTTATGGAAAAGACTGCAGGCTGCACTCAGCCTGGCCCCACTCCAGAGTTTTGGAAAACTCTGGAGAAAGACCAGACAACCTCACAGGGTCACAGAGTAGCCGACAGATGGAGGTAGAGCTTAGAGAGTCTTACCTTTTATTGATCTGTACTCAACTCAGAGCTGGAGGAACCCAAACTTTGTACACAGCCTGGCCCCTCCCACACACATCCCAGGCAGTAGACACAGCCACAAACAGTGAATAGCAAGGTAGCTCCAGACAGGTAGTCCAAGAATGGTAACAATGTCTGATATTGACCAGCATTGGGACCCCTCCTAAGTGAACCCCAAACCCACATAACTAGTGGTGGGATTCAGAACACACCAGTGCTCAACCCAATTAGCCACACAAGCAGCATACCCAAAGGGGGATTCAGGCAGCCATCAGGGTATGCTGGAAACAACTCTGCCTCAGGGGCAGCTCCTGCACAGTGACTCATACATGGTAATCAAGGTCTATCCTTATAGTCAGTCAGCCTAAGTTAACTCAGGGTTCATGGGTTAATTCTATCCACAAATGGGCCAACAGCATTCAAGACTCAACTACCACAGAAGGATGCACATAACACACACAAGAAACATTCCTGGAGCACGTAGCTTAGGAGATCAGGAAGACTGTGCCACTGAGCCTGAAAACACACCTACATCATATAAAGCCATCATTAACAAGACTGGAGTCATAGCACATGTACCTAACAGAGACAAACACAAAAAGGTATATAAATATGCCCCAAGTGAAAGAAAAAGAGAAATCTCCCAAAAAAAGAATAAAATAAAATGGAAACAACCAAGATACCAGATGCAGAGTTTAAAACAATGGCTATAAGGATGCTCAAGGACCTTAGGAGAAGAATGTTTGATCTCAGTGATAATGTAAACAAAGAGATAGTAAGCATTAAAAGGGCATAGGAACAATAAAAAAGAACCAGTCAGGAATGAAGAATACAATACCTGAAATCACGAATACGCTAGAAGGAATGAACAGTAGGTTAGAAGAAGCAGAGGATCAAATCAGTGATTTAGAGAACAAGACACCCAAGCAGAGCAACAACAACAACAACAAAGAATTTAAGAGATTCCAAAATGGCTACACAGTGGTGGTAGGTATACCTACCTGCTTCCAGCTCCTAACAAGATTTAAAGATAAATCACAGAGCAATCCACTTGAGTAACCAACTGAAGACCAGTTGAACTGAAATAATATAACCAAGGATTTACATAAGAAACCACATAGAGACTGGTAAGAAGGGTGGCGACGCTAAAATGGACAGCCCCTACACTCAGGTGCAATAGCAGCTGAGAAGCCATAGGGATATCTCAGCTGTAAAAATCCCTCCACCTAGGAGCATGGGGTCTCAACCCAATGCAGGGATCCCCAACCCAGAGCAAAAGAGACAGGAAGAGGAGCCCACGTAGCATTTGGTAGTAAAAATCAGTGGGGATTCAGTCAGCCTGGGAGACTCAGATCACACCATGCCAGGGAAGAGCACTACTTTTGTTACAGCAAGTCAGGAGTTCATGGTCCAGACTCTGACAGTTGCTGAGGTCAAGCTGTTATATGTACACAGGTTCTGCTCAGGATTCTTCTGGCTACTACTAACAGTGACTCTAAGGGCCCTCTTTCTTCTGGAGAGGCTTTTGGCAGAGACCCAGAAAATAACTAAACTATATGTGACTTGGGAAAGAGGGTCAATCTCCTTCACCTTTAGTGGACAGCTGGCACGCCTGCCCTTATCTCTTGAATCACTTAAGATCACCCCATCCTGTTGAGTTCAGTGGCACAGGGGAACAATGCATGGCTGGAACTTTTGGCCCCAGCCTGGTGAGTCCAGCCACACACAGAGAGAGCTGGAACCTTCAACCCCATTCTGCTTAGTTCAGTGGTGCAGCACCCAGGAAGCTTACAGAAATGAGATATTCAAACTGTTTCTTCCAGAGAAGCTTCTGTCCAGGAACTAGGCAGACATGGGCATGGCTGTGTGGCTACACATCCAATTTTCCCTGCAAGTTCAGCCCTTGCTACCCCAGGAAAGGAAAGAAATGCCCAACCCCCTCCTACAGGCTTGCAGGCACCACCCAACAGGAGACTGTTTAAATTAGCCCTGCCAAGTCTCAGATAACACTAGGGCACAGTGCCAGGGGAAGCAAGAGTGGCTCAGACTGGGGACATCCAAATTGTCAGACCCTCAGAGGTTATTGCCCAGGACTAGGAAGAAGTGCTGAGGCCCCTCCTGTGGGCTAAGCCAACATCATATCCAATGGGAGACTCTTTTAACCTATCCCCCTAAGCCAGGGGCAGCTGAATTTACACCCAAACTTAACGTACACCAAAGCCCCCTAAGGGGAACTACAGTTGGAGACTCTAGCAGAAACTGAAAGGTTTGACTTTGAAGCAGCAGCTATGTTCCCTTCATTGACTATATAACTACATGATCCCCAAGTAAGGGACCCACTAGCCCTAACTTGGCTAGCCTGAGCTCATCCTACAGTCTCTCTTCAAAAGGATCTGGAGGAAGACAGGAGGACCTCACAGGGAGGTGAAGTAGCTGAAAGGGGAAGGTGAACCTCAGGAAGCCTTGGTCTTTTTACAGATCTGCCACCAGCTCTGAGCTGGAAGAAGCTGACCCTTTTACAGAGATTAGCTCCTCCCATGCACAGCCAGGTTCAGTAAATGCACACACAAACAGTGAACGGCATGGTAGCTACAGGCAGGTAGCCCTAGGCCACTTAAACACAACGTTTGACAGCAACCTGCATCTGAATCCAACCCAAGGGGACTCAGAACTAACATAACTCATGATGGGCTTCAGACCACACCAGAGCTCGACCCAACTAGTCACACAAGCATCACACAAAAGGGTGATTCTGGCGAGCACCAACCCTGTTGAGAACAACTCCACCTCAGAAGACAGCCCCTGAATAGTGTCTCATACTCAGCGATAGAGGTTTGCCCTTATAGTCACCCACCTGAAGAATTAACTTCAACCACAAAAGAGGCAACAGCATTCAAGCCTCAAATACAAGAATGGATACGTATAACCCACAAGAAACATTCCTGGAGCATGAAGCTCAGGTGATCTGGAAGATTGTGACACTGATCCCAACAGGACACCTTCATCATAAAATCAGCGTAACAAGTTTGAGAGTCATAGCAGATCTACCTAATACACAGACAAAAAAAAATAGGAAGTCAAAGAAAAATTCCTCTAACAAAAGAACAAGAGAAATCCCCAGAAAAACTTCCCTAGCCTTGTGAAGGAAACAGTCACACAAGTTCAGGCACAAGGACACAGTGACCTTAAATGACACAGAGTCCCAATCAGGATGAATCCAAAGAGGTCCATACTAAGATACATCATAATTAAAATGCCAAAGGTTAAAAACAAAAAGAGAATCTTAAAGGCAGTATGAGAGTTCCCAAAAGGCTGTCTGCTGATTTCTCAACTGAAACATTTCAGGCAAGAAACTATTAGCATGAAGTACCCAAAGTGATGAAAAAAAAGAACATGCAACCAAGACTACTCTACTCAGCAAGGCTACCATTTAAAATTGAAGGAGAAATACAGAGACTCCTAGGGAAAAAAAATAGGCTAAAGGAATTCATTACCACCAAACCAGTTATTACAAAATACTGGTTTGAAAAACATGACTGCTTGAAGAAGAACATGAAATGGGGGGTGGAGAGAGTAGGAAATTGGTATAAAGAAAAAATGACAATAAGCAGGTCACAATCAACAATAACCTGAAATATCAATGGATAAAATGCGTCAATCAAAGCATATAGAGTACCTTAATAGATAAGAAAAGATGACCCATATACATGCTGTCTACATGAGACCCACCTCAGAACAAAAGATTCACAAATGCTTAAAGTGAAGAGATGGAAGAAAATACTCCATACAAATGAAAATGAAAAAAAAAAATAGATGGGGTAGCAATATTTGTTTTTGACAAAATAGACTTAAACGCCATAACAAAAAACAAACAAAGTCACTACATAGTACTAAAGGGTTCTATCCAACAGAAAGATAAAACTCTTGTAAACATATGCACCCAATGTAGTAGCACCTAAATATATAAAAAAAATCTTGGTGAATTTAAGTGAGGATCAATAGCAATACAGTAATAATAGAAGACTTAACATCGTACTATCATCAATGTATAGCTCTTTCAGACAAAACTACCTAGGACACGGTGACCTTAAATGACACACCAGATCAAACAGATTCCAATGATTATATACAGAATGTATCATACAAAAGTAGAATATAATTCTTCTCAAGTGCACACTGGACATTCTCAAAGATAAACCACGTGTTATGACACAAAATAAGTCTTAAAAAATTCAGGAAGTTTGAAAGAAACTAGAAATAAAATACAATTAAAAAACTAAAAAAAAAACATACAGATACATGGAGGCTAAACAGCATGCTATTAAATAATGAATGGGTTATAGATGAGATTAAAAAAGAAACAAAATATTACCAGGAAACAAATGCAAATGAACACACAAAATCTCAAAATCTCTGGGACACAGCAAAAGCAGTCCTGAGAAGGAAATTCACAGTATTATAGGCCTACATTAAGAAGCAAGAAAAATCACAAATAAATAATCTAACCCTACACCTAAGAGAACTAGAAAAAGAACAAATAAAGCCCAGAGTAAGTAGAAATAATAAAGGAAATAATAAAGATCAGAGCCAGAAATAACTTACATTAAGACTACAAAATTAATACAAAGTACCGATGAAACCAAAAGGTCTTTTTAAAAGATAAATAATACCAACAAAGCTTTAACTAGACCCATTAAGAAAAAAAAAAGAGAGAGCCCAAATAAATAAAATCAGAAATGAAAGAGGAAAAGTAACAAATGTCATGAAAGAAATACCAAGGACTGTAAGAAAAACTATGAACTATGCCAACAAATTAAACAACCTGAGCAAAATGGATAAATACCTGCAAACATACAATCCTCCAAAACTAAATCAGGAAGAATCAAGAATCAGTTGAACAGACCAATAACAACTAATGAAATTGAAACAGTAATGAAAAAACTCCCAGCAAACAAAAGTTCTGGACTGGATGGCTTCACTCCATTGACTCCAAAATTGGACAGGCAATTTTACCAATGATTCAAAGAGGAACTAACACCTATCTTTCTCAAACTATTTCATAAAATTCAAGAGGAGAGAACACTTCCAAGCTCTTTTTGTAAGACCAAGATTATCATAATTCCAAAACCAGATAAAGACACAATAAAGAATGAAAATTATAGGCCAATATCTCTGGTGAACATAGAAGTTAAAATCCTCTACAAAATATTAGCAAACTGAATTCAGCAATACATTAAAAGGATCATAAACCATGATCAAATGGGATTTATTCCAAGGATGCAAGTATAATAATTGCAAACCAATAAAAGTGATTCATCACATAAAAATGAAAGATAAAAATCACACTACACCAGAATAGACCCATTTATGATAAAAACTCTCAGCAACTGGGAATACAGAGATTATACCTCAACATAATAAAGACCATGTATGAAAAACCCACAGCCAACATCATACCCAATGAGCAAAAAGAAAAAGTATTTCCCTTAAGATCAAGGAGGTCCACTTTCACCACTCCTGTTCAAACAGTACTGGAAGTCGTAGACACAGCAATCAGACAAGGAGAAGAAATCAAATGCATAAAAATTGGAAAGGAGGAACTGTAACTGTCATTATTTTCAAAGGAAATAATGTACATGATATTGTACATAGAATATCCTAAAGACTCCACCAATAAACTTCTAGATCCAATAAATGCATTCAGCAAAGTAGCAGGATATAAAATTAATATTTAGAAATTGATGGAAAATTTTTACACTGATAATAAATTATCAGAAAGAAAAATTAAGAAAAGAATGGAGGGGAAAGGGGAAGAAATTTCAGGGGAAGGGGGGAAGGGTTTGAAGGAACTAGTATAAAGGACACATGAACAATAACAATGGAGGGTGGAGACGGGAAGGAGGTGGGGAGGGATGGGGGAGTGGGCTGGGATGGGGGTAAAGGGTAGAAAACTGTACTTGAACAATTAAAATTAAAAATTTTTTTTAAAAATTTTAATCTTTCTTACAGCTGCAACCCCAAAAATAAATACCTAAGCATAAATTTAACCAAGGAAGTAAAAGGCCTATACTCAGAAAATTTTAGGATACTGAAGAAATTTAAGAAGACACAAGTAAGTGGAAACACAGCCCATGCTCATGGACTAGAAAAATTAACATCATTAAAATGTCCATATTACCCAAAGCAATCTATAGTTTCAATGCAATTCCTATTAAAATGGGAATGGAATATTTCACAGATTTAGAACAACTATTCTAAAACTTTATATGGAACCAGAAGTGTTCCTGAAAAACCCCAACAAACTCGAAAAATAAGAAAAAAGGTGGAGGTATCAGGCTACCTGATATCAAACTATACTAAAGGTGATAGCAATCAAAATAGTATGACCCTGCAATAAAAACAGGCATTTCGATCAATGGGATAAAATAGAGAGCCCAGGACTAAACCTACATCTATATGGTCAATCAATATTTGATTAAAGAGAAAAGCCCATATGATGGGGTATAGACAGTCTCTTTAATAAGTGGTGCTAAAAAACGAACAAATAATTTGAAAAATATGAAACTAAACCACCTCCTTACACCATATACAAGAACAAACTCAAAATAAATTAAAGACTAAGGAGTTTCGGCCAAGATGGAGGCATAGGCAGTTGCATTGTGCTTCCTCACACAACCAAAACTAAGGACAACAAATATTGAGAAACAAGAAACAACCAGAACAGAGGAAAATTAACTGAAGAGAAGTCGGGCTCCAGTACATCCAGACCGGTAAGGAGTGGCAGAGTTGGAGGCCTGCGGAGAGGGGTGAGGGGTCCCGGCGGGAAGAAACGCTGGCTGGCAGGCGCGAAGGGCGCAGACGGCAGCGGACGGTCAGACGGCAATGGGCTCAGGAGGCAACTAGCAGACCCTGTGAGGGGCTCAGGGCAGTTGGCTGTCCACAGCCACACATTAGCGCGCAAACTAAGTGAAAATGGGCAGCGCCACCACGTTTCAAAGCTTAAGAGCCCCATCTGGGAACTGAGGCCGGGAGACTCTCTCAGCCTCACAGGAGACTTCTCGGGGAAGCCTACCGCCCAGGAACCAGCACAGGAAGGGCCCAATTTGCTTGAGGGAGGCAGTGGAGGGGACAGAAGTCCTAGAGAGCAGAGCAGGCGCCATTGTTCCCTCTCAGACCCCGCCCCCACATACAACATCACAACCCAGCGACTGGGGTGCCCCACCCTGGTGAACACCTAAGGCTCCGCCCTTACAAAACAGCTGCAACCAAACCAAAGGAAAATAAAAAAGATGGCTCAAACAGATTTGAAAGCCCCAGAACCAATTTTTTTAAGTAACCAAGAGATAGCCAAATTACCAGATGCACAGTTCAAAGCACTGGTGATCGGGAAGCTCACAGAATTGGTTGACTTTGGACATAAATTAGATGAACAAATGCAGGCTACGATAAGAGAAATGAAGGAAAACACACAGGGAACCAATAGTGATGGGAAGAAAACTGGGACTCAAATCAATGGAGTGGACCAGAAGGAAGAAAGGAACAACCAAACAGGAAAGAATGAAGAAACAAGAATTCAAAAAACTGAGGAAAGGCTTAGGGACCTCAAGGACATCTTTAAACATTCCAACGTCTGAATTATAGGGGTACCAGAAGGGGAAGAGGGAAAACAACAAGTGGAAAAGTTATTTGAACAAATAATAAAGGAGAAGTTCCCCAATCTGGCAAGGGAAATAGACTTCCAGGAAGTCCAGGAAGCTCAGAGAGTCCCAAAGAGGGTGGACCCAAAGAGGAACACACCAAGGCACATCAAAATTACATTAGCCAAGGTAAAAATGAAGGAGAGAATCCTAGAAGCAGCAAAAGACAAGGAGACAGTAACATACAAAGGAGTTCCCATCAGACTGTCAGCTGATTTCTCAAAAGAGACCTTACAGGCAAGAAGGGGCTGGCAAGAAGTATTCCAAGTCATGAAAAGCAAGGACCTACAGCCCAGATTGCTCTATCCAGCAAAGCTTTCATTTAGAATGGAAGGGCAGATAAAGTGCTTCTCAGACAAGGCC